>SNQJ01S0275539.1:0-11554 GCA_010110895.2 Picea sitchensis | reverse complement strand
TTACAGTCTTTAGGTCGCTTGTCAACGGTCAGCATGGCCTGTATGCACCAAAACAAGCATAGACTAAGGCAATTGAACAATGCATAACAAAAAATATTAGTTCTAGAAAATTTTGAAGGAGAGAAGCCTATTTCGGGACTATGATAACAAAGAACAGTCTATATAAAAGGAAAGATTACTGTGTCTAATTTGAAAGATAGTGTGACATACAGTGAATGGAACTGCCCCACACATTCACTTGGAAACTAGATGACTCAGGTTTGTGACTGTAGCCATGTAACCATTCAGTGAATGCATGACAAGAAAGAATGATAATTGACCTAGAGTCTGCAAGAAAAAAACACCAACTTGTTCAAGGTACACATTACTCTGAAACTCCTGATTAGCTTCCCAGTTTATTAGATCACTATATTATAAACACATTTGAATGGCCTGTGTAATTACAATGGTAAACTGCACTTACAAATGCATAGTTACAATCAAAATTTGATGGTAAAGAGACACGAGATCGATAACCCAAAAAATGACACACACTGTCGAATTTCTTATCTATGTAAGTCACAACCTCCTGCAAAACAGAACACAAATTAAGGTCAGGATACTTTTGCTAGAATATCATACAAGAATCTAGCATTTTCAGATTATATATGGACTTATTTGGTTCAATAAAAAAAACTCTAAAATTGGAATCATCGTAAGCTCAAGCTCCTGAAAATATTAGAGGCCTAGATGCATGGACTACTGGTTTGTATAGGACATATGTTGTTCTAGGGTAAAATCATGAAGATGGGTAACACTTTTGCTTGTTTTATGACAAAAAAAACTGTATTTTCACAAGTTCTTCAACTTCCGGCATACAATTTAGATTTGCAAGGATGGAAGATCAAGTCGTTGATATCTCTCGTAATCTGTCCCTCCTCATAGAGGATATATCAAGAAATATCAAACCATTTGGGGATATTGGAGGCTGTAACTCAGAGATCAGATTAGAGGGGAAAACAAGAGAAACAACAACCAAGTTCAAGTGCCATTACCCCTTCACAATCTTTATTTAAAATGGAAGAAAAAGTGGATATCAAGACATACTAATATGAAATCAATGCATTAATGATCTATAAACTACCATGGATATTTCACTAGACACTTCATCACAACAGATTTAACAAAATACTGAAATCTTTACTGTCAAAATTATTTTCTTTTAGATATCACATTCTTTAATTACTAGTTTTCTTCTTAAAATGCATGAAATAGATAAAATGTGAAAAATAGAGAACATAAATAAATACTCAAAAACCAACCACAAATAAACATGAGATATGACCTGAGAAACCCAATACAAGAGAAAATACAACTAGAAGGTGAGGCCACTCTATTTTCTTCAAATCCAAGTACAAAGAAACATGAACTCTCGATGGATTGCCTTTGACATTATGGCTTGTATGGTTTCTATAGAATATATCCTCCTATATTATTATAAAAAATTATCACTCTTATATGTTTTTCTCAAATATGGAACAATATATAATGCAAAATAATGGAACCCCTTCTCCTCCTAGCGACCCGATTTTTAACATAGCCCAATAGTCATCTAGAGTTAGAGTTTTCAATTCCTCTACCCTCAATTAGTGACCAGGTTTGGACCTTATAGAATATTCTAGAAAATACAATACGTCGATATCCCCACACATTTATGTAATGGGGTTTGACATGGCACCCACTCATACCATGGTGGTTAAAACGGTAGGTCAACTTGTGGGAGGCATAATTTTTTCATACAACGTATGATTAAGGTGTTTGATGCACTATTGGAAAGGTCTAGGTGTGTAGAGTATAAATACATTCTTTCAACTTTAAAAAGTGTCATTCTTTTACTTAAATGGCTCCAAAATATTTTAGATGATTTTTTGGACCCAAATTTCCAATTTGGGATCAATCGCTAAAATGGATCTACAAGTTGATTCCTCCAATTTTATGTACCCATGAAGCATCGATATAGATGAAAAATAATATAATGATCCAATCTAAATCATACCTCTCCATTTAGGAAAGATTTTGTCCCCGAAATATTTACTAAGTGAGGTGAGGAACATTTTCCTCTACCTTCTCCCTGGAGTACCACTTTGCTTTGCCTAGAAATTTCCCTTTCAACCCAATTTGACAAAGGTCATGTTTTCATTATATTGTAGTTTTGGACCGTTTCTGCAAAACTATGTACTCTTCCAACTCTACATGAGCATCTGGTGCTAATTACTCTATGGAAGGTAGGACATGCTCCTCCTCATGATCCAACATGGAAGGTGTTGGGTAGGTGTTATATTCTTTTCATGTGTATGGGGGCTACGTCAAATTTGACGACTACATCTAAAAATCCAATTTTTATGGTTTCATAAATTAATAATGGATTAAGGGATTAAGGTTTTGGTAGCTGCGAAATACCTCAAATATTGTATATATTATATTTTGAATTATGTAATTAATACAATGAAGAGTTGAGAGGTGAGACACCAAGGAAGGTTGGTTTTTTCTCGGTTAACGGATTCAAAAGTAAATATCTATATACTAGGTGTATGAGACATTAATTAATTTCTATTTTTCTAAAGAATATTTATGCATTTCTTTACTTTATAGGTTTAAAACTTACATGTGGTATCAGAGCACGTTTTTGGCTTCAGGGGACACCTTTTTTTTCTAAGAGTTTGGCTCGGTCTTAATAGATCAAGATTATCTTGTTTCTGTGTTAACCTGGGTTTAGTGGGAGATTTGTAATGGTGATTTGTGTGATGACAAAGAATGGGGAGAAATTATAGAATCGATATTGAGAAGATCAATGATAAAAAGTTTGAGTCGTGGAAGCTCAAGATGGAGGAACTTCTTGTAGATAAAGAACAATGGATCATTGTCAATCCTGGTACACAACCTATTGGTATAGAACCTATTGGTACACAACCTACTGGTACACAAACTACTAGTAATCAATCTACTGGTATGTTGAAATACAATTGGGACAAGCTAGATATAAGAGAAAGGAGTATGATTAGACTGTTCCTAGAAGATTTAGTGTTAATGAATGTTTGGGGAGAATATAGAACCAAGGAACTATGGGAAAAGTTGGGGAATTTGTATTAGTCAAAGTTCCTGGTAAACAAGTTTTTTCTTCGAAAGGAGTTATATCATCTTAGGATGCAAGATGGAGATTCTATGACAAAGCATCTAAATTCCTTCAATACTCTAGTAAGTCAACTTGTCTCTATTAATATTTCACTTTCAGAAGAAGATAAGTTCATTATTTTATTATTTTCTTTGCTAGAATCCTGGGATAATCTGGTTGTTGAAGGATCAGATTATGTCACTGAGAGGGGGGGGCTGAATCAGTGACACAATTATTATATCAATTTTTCTTTTGTTAATGCAACCATAATTTTAGAACAATATTTTATCATGGAACCCAAATGGGAAAACCACAAACTCTTTTCTATTAACTGCAAAATTTTGTTTTACATATTACATAGAAGGAAGATATTCTTCCTTTTTGATCAACACCAACTGATCATGATGCACCCACACCCTTGTTCACCAGCACCAACTGGTAGGAGGTTTCGACCCCCTGTTTAGTCAGCTATAGTTAAAAAGGAAGCACCAACTCCCTCTGCGGGTACCAACCTGTCTTTGCACCACCCAACCACCCTTATTTTCTAAATCTGGGAAAACTTTTGTATCAGGTATTTAATGCATCTTTCTCTTCTTCTCTAATTAATATATCTTATGATTCAGACTGCAGAGTCATGATATTCTCAACAGTCTTCTTCATTTATATAATCTTCAAAACGATGTGAGAGTGATACATTGTGTCCCTTTGTTTGGAACATCACACCTCTTCATTTAACTTAACCATAATCATTGTTTTATTATTTTTACCATGAAGGAGTTTCATAAATTGATCACAGTTATGGATCAATTTCATCCTTTTAGCTTGATCCCAAATCTCTGCAATTTATTTACAGAAACTGAGTTCTGCAGAGGCACTTCCTTCAAACCATTACATTCGACTGAGTGATACAAAACCACGAGATTTATCAACTTTAGCGACGTATTATATTATGCCTTTTAAATATCTTATTCTATATGACCAATGGCAATGACCATATGCTAGGCCAAACGAGTGTTTGAGCTCTTATCAATTCAATAGTCATGATTTAATCCCCTAATGAGATGGACGACAATTGGGACACCAGGAACTTTAGGATTTCAACTTTTCAAATTTTCAAATTAGATCGGACGATTTATTTCGTGGAAGCAGATCAATGGTTAGATTTTATCCTTACACTCATCCTTTCACTGCTTAATCCGATGGCTAGGAATTAATCAAGCATTGATATGGATGGCCACCATTTACTTTGTGACTTCATGCTTCACGTGAGAGTGACGTGTAGGCAGGGTAGTGGAGTGTGGCGACAAAGCGCGGAGGTGGTATGGATGAATGGCTTGGCGATTTAATCAGAGTGGGGGGGTAGGCAGTAAGTGGTAAGGAGTGAGGTGGGTCCGAGTTAATAGGAAGATGACACATTATGAGGGCCCCGCTTGGGAAAAACCACCAACTCAGAACCCCCCCCCACCATTAAAGGAAGAAAGGTCGGGGGGGTCCGATATTCCCTGTCGATCGTAGATCTGAGCGCCTGATTATCGGTCGTTGATATTAGTGTGCCATTTAACACAAAGTTCCAAAACTATCATTCCACCTTTGAAATTAGGATAAAAGCATTTTATGGGTTTTTGGAATTTACCCTTTCTTGATTTTTTCACCAACCGTAGATCTATTTGGCGAGTGACCATCGACGGTCGATGTGGATTGCGGAACCACAACTTGCAAGTTATTTGATTCATCACCCAAGCTCCACGTGCGTATCAATGGTATTGATCTGATCAGATCGTTGAATAGTCCTCCAACGATTCTTCTGAGATTCATCGCACCATATCTTATGAGCTTTGATATTCATTCGATCACCCTCTTGAGATTTTATCACTGCATATCAACATACTGTAACTTTGATTTTCATTTTCTAACTCTCCTGATATTTAATCTCTGCATATAGTCCAACTGTTTGAAATCAACCATTATATGCTAACATAATACTATTGATATCAATGACAATTCGTCATACCAACTTATCATCACATCAATCATATTGATTGTTGGCATCAATGACAATATATTAATGACACTATATCCAACAATCTCCCCCTTTTTCATTGATGGAAACATTCAAACTTCATACTGAATCTCCCCCTGATATTTTTCATATCTCCTCTGAAGTTATTCTTCCCCTTTGACATCAATGGAAAATGGTTGATTCCCTTATGGTAAATATTTGTTTGTCTGTATACTTATGACAATAATTGAAAATGGATAACTCCTCCTACAATCATACTTTTCCTGTCATACTGAATGACTCCTTCTGACTTTGATTGTTGTCTCCTCCTGATTTGGTGCCAATTGATGCATTTATTTTTATTTTTCTTTATATATTTTTTATTTTTGAGAGATTTAGGTTGGAAGAAGGATTACTCCCAACTTTTGCCTAAGATATTCAAATACATATTTTCTTAAGGGTTTTGTGAAAATGTATGCCACATTTTCTTGTGTTGGAACATATTCCAATTCAATGTTCTTATTTTCAGCCCGATCTCTTAGATAGTGGTATTCTATGGGAATGTGTTTTGAATTGGAGTGTTGAACAGGGTTCTTGGAGAGACTTATCGCGCTTGTATTATCACAGTGGATAGTAGTAGGTTCTTCAAATACTATTTTGATGTCTTGTAAGGTTTTTTTCATCCACTCCACTTGTGTGCAACATAATGTTGTTGCAATATACTCAACTTCAGTTCTATACAATGAAATTGAGGATTGTTTCTTGCTTATCCAAGCTACCAATGATTCTCCCAAAAAGAATGCTCCTCCACTTGTACTTTTCCTTTCATCTACACTACCTTCCTAATCTTCATCTGAATAGGCTTTTAATGTGAATGAATCTTTGACAGGGCACCACAAAACAAGATATATGGTTCCTTTCAAATACCTAAAGATTATTTTTACAGCTTGAACATGGCTCTCCTTTTGTGCTTCTTGGAATCTAGCCACCATCCCAACACATAAGGTCTGGAAGTTGTTACATAGAGGAAACTCCCAATCATTGGTCTGTAGTGTTTTGGATCTACAACATTGGACTCATCTTCCTTGCTTAGTTTGCATCCAAGTGTCATAGGTGTACTAACAGGTTTGCAATCCTCTAATTGAAATTTCTTAAGAATATATTTAACATACTTAGACTGATGTATAAATAATACTCTTCTAGATTGTATTATTTGTAGTCCTAGAAAGAAATTTAGTTCACCAAGAAAAGACATTTCAAATTCTTGCTGCATCCTCCTAGCAAATTCCTTACTCATTTTTTCATCATCACTGCCAAATATAATATCATACACATATACTTCCACAATACTCATGTTATTACCAACAATTTTACAATAAATATTGTTGTATGTTGATCCTCTTTTGAGGCCTTGTTTTTGTAAATAAGAATCTAGCTTTGCATACCATGCTCTGAGTGCTTGTTTTATCCCATAGAGGGCATTCTTTAATTTACATACATAATCTCCTTTGTTTAATTTGAATCCTCCTGGTTTCTCAATATAGACTTCTTCTTCTAAGTTTTCATTGAGAAATGTTGACTTGACATCCATTTGGTACACTTTAAATTTTCTATAGTTGGAGAAAGCTAAGAACATCCTAATTGCCTCTAATCTGGCCATAGGTGCAAATGTTTCTTCATAGTCTACTCCTTCAAACTGAGCATACCCTTTACATACTAATCTGGATTTGTTCCTGATTACTTGCCCATTCTCATTCATTTTATTTTTATACACCCATTTAGTTCCAATGACATTTTTATTTTTTGGTCTTGGAACTAGTTCCCAAGTTTGATTTTTTTCAATTTGCTCCAATTCTTCATTCATAGCATTGACCCAGTTCTCATCTTTACATGCCTCTTTTATTGCGCTGGGCTCAATTTGTGACAAAATTGTTATTTTTGTTTGATACAACAATTGTCTTCTTATGTGCACTCCATCACTCTTCTTTCCAATAATCAATTATTCAGGATGATTCTTTTGAGTCATTCTTGAGGTTTTTTTTATGTCTCTTCTTGGGGATTCTTCCCTTATCTCTTCTTATTGAATATATTCTTCATCTTCACTAGTATCCATGCCATCCTCTTCCCTTTATTCTTTATTCTCTTCTACTTCTTCTTGTTGTGTACCATCTGAGTCATCATCATCTTCATCTTCACTGTCAAGTATAGTTTCTTGATTTTTGATCCTTATCATTTTTAGATCATCCACCTTGATATATTCACTATCAAAAATATTGTGTAGTCTAAGATTGTAGCATTTGTATTCTTTCTTGTTAGAAGCATATCCAAGAAAAATACCTTCATCAGATCTGACATCAAATTTTCTGAGATTCTCATCAAGCCTTTTGATGTAGCATTTACTTCCAAAGACTCTAAAGTATTTTACTGATGGAGCTATTCCAAACCATAGTTCATAAGGAGTCTTATTACTGTTAATCCCGAGCTGACCTCTGTTCAATATGTATATTGTTGTTCTTACAGCTTCCCTCCAATATCCATCAGACAATTTTTCAGCATTAAGCATAGTCCTTGCAGCCTCCTGAACTGTTCTATTCCTTCTCTCAGCAATCCCATTTTGCTGAGGTTTTCTGGTAGTAGAGAATTGTCTTTTTATTCCATGGGTTTCACAGAAGAGATCAAACTCTTTTGAAGTGAATTCACCACCATTGTATGATCTAAGGAATTTGATTTTTGTCTCCTTTTCATTCTCAACAAGGGTTTTAAAGGCTTTGAATTTGTTAAGTGCTTATGATTTTTATTTGAGAAAACATATCCAACCCATTCTAGTAAAATCATCAATGAACAACATAAAGTAGGACTCTCCTTGCAAGATCTTGGTCCTTGTAGGTCCACAAAGTTTAGTGTGAACAAGCTCTAAAGGTTTTGAGGTTGAGTATTCTTTTGCTTTGAACCTTATTCTAGTTTTCTTTCCTAGTTGACACTGTCTACACATAGTATTTGATGGCTTTATGATCTTTGGCAAGCTTCTTACTACACCAAGATTGTTGACTTTCACTAGATTGTCAAAGTTAATATGTCCCAACCTTCTATGCCATAGCCAACTTTCATCTGCTAGATTTATATGTCATTCCTCATTCAATTTTTCATCTAGTATATACACATTTTCAGGAGTTCTAGGAGCAATACCAACCAGTTTTCTTGTGTCTTCTCTCCTAGTCTCACATTTCTGGGAATCATAGATGAAAAAGTTCCCATGATCACAGGTTTGGATGACACTTAATAGGCTAGGTTTCAATTTTTCAACAAGTATCACATTCTTGGCTTTGTCTTTTCCCAAGATCACAATGCCTTTCCCAAGTATGTTACCTGAAGCATTGCCACCAAATGTAACCTTACCTTTTTGTTTGTTTAAGTTCAGAAACTTGTCCATGTTTCTTGTCATATGTTTTGAGTACCCATTGTCAACATACCATAGATATTCTTTATCTTGGGCTTTTAAGGCAATAAGACATTCCTTATTTGATGTTTTTTCTTTCCAAATATTCTTTTTCTCTTTAATGAATCTTGGTTGTTCTGAGACTTCCATTAATCTGCAATTATTGGCCTTATTTCCTTATTTATTGTTTGGTTATCTTTACGATTATAATTCTTAACCCGCAAATTTTTCCTTCTATATTCTCTACAATTCATAGCTTTGTGTTCGAAATTACAGCATGCAAAGAAATAACCAAAGAAAATGTGAGGATACCTGTTTTGATGAAACTTATTTGGTATTGTCTTATCTTCCTTCTTGATGGCTGGAAGTGGTCCTATGGAGTTATGATCATTACTTATATTCTCTTCATTTTTCTTCTTGAATGTACTAAGGAGAGTATCTACATAAGATTTTGAGTTAACTCGGATTTCTTCTTGAGAACAACCTATTCCATTTTTATTACCTGAATCCTTTTGTGTGGTAATAATCTTATCTAATATTTTAGAGATATTTTCATATTTTGTTTGAATGAGTTTTGCATCAGGTTCTTTTCTCAGGTGAACTATTTATGCCTCCATTCTTTCACAGGTTATTTCTTTTTCTTTAAGAGACTTTTCCAGAATTTATTTGATCCTATTTTCTTCTAGGATTTGGTTTTTCATGTTGCTCATTAGTTTCCCCATATCCTTTTCTTTTTGTTCATGTTTTTCCTTTTGTACAACTACAAAAATTTTCAGTTGTCTATATTTGGTTTTGTATTGTCTTAATTGATCCAAGGCACTGAGAAGTTCTTCATCCATATTAACTTCTGCTTCATATTCTGACTCTTTCTCATGTTTAATTTCCTCTATATCATTAGATTCTTCAATACCTAGAAAAAGGACTTCATCATCATCAAATTCATCACTGTCACTGGAATCTGATGAACTGGTGTTTTCTTCTTTTGAGTAGAAAGTTTTTTTCCCTTTGTAAATCTTTTTCTTGTAGTTGGGTTTTTCCTTCTTCTTGTATTGTTTATTTTTATTTTCTTCATCTTCAGGGTCCTCCTTGGGATAGGGACACTTGGCTGAGAAATGGCCAACCTTGCCATAGATAAAAAAATTTGAAAGGCAACTTGCCTTTGTACTTCCCTTCTCCTTTATGAAGTTTTCTAATAAAATTAGCTTCCTCCACATCAGATTCTTCATGATGGCTGGATTAAGGATTTTGCTTCTGAATTTTTGTTTTCTTGATCACCTTGAAGTCTACCTCTCCTTGTGGGAGGTTCTCATGACCTAATATTAACTCATAGTGTAGGGGCCGAATAGATTTAACGTCAAATAATTACATAAATTGTAACAATATCGATTTCAGAAAATTCACTAATTTCTTTTAATTGAGAAAAACAATAAAATTCAAATATTCCTTTAATTGAGCACATTCACATATAAATTTATCAACAATAATAAAATTTTATAGAAAAATAAAACAAATACACAATTTAAATTACCTGGGTCTGATGCTAATTCGCCTTGCTGCCTTGTTGTTGCCTTCCTTCTGCCTGATGCACTGACCAACACTGCCCAAACCTACTATCCTCCCTGCCAACTAGGACAACTACCTAGCTCCAGGATATCATATGGATATCCTGGCCCCCGTGCCCAAAACTTCCAGCAAACCGGTGCCTGTACTGATCCAATCCGACTCCAAAACTCAACTCCCCTCTCTGCAAATCCAAGAGAACCCCCCAAAAATCAATCCCCAAAATATCCCTTCGAATGATAATGCCCTTCGTAAACCTCCTCCCCCTCCATATCCTTCCTTCACCGCCTCATGCATTTACTTCCTTACCCACACATTTATTACCTTATCCCCTCATAATCAATTTCTTATCCCTTTATATTCAATGTCTTATCCCTTCCCGTGTACGTAAGTATTTACCAAATTAACTTATAATTTATTATCCCTATTAATTTAATACCCATGTCAATGAATGTAACATGTAATTAATTAATCAATTAATTAATCAAATTGCAATCATTAATTAATTAGTATCATTATACCAATCTTGTTTAATTAATACCATATTAAGACAATTAATCCCCTAATTAATTTTTACTTAATAATCCTTAAACATTTATTCAATTAGGGTTGTTACATACACCCACCCTTCAGGAAACTTCGTCCCGAAGTTAAGGTATCTTATGGTACAAGGAAAAGAAACAAAGTTCACACATTCATAACAATTAATCGACATTATCAATAAGTAAGTCAAGAAAACTCATACATACTAGTGTATATGTACAAAAAATGCATGTGTAGCTAGTACATACAATTCGCGTGCATGCACTAATAATCAAACTGTCATCCTTTAGTAATTTATGTATGCATCCAATCTAGTCAGCAAGACTAATCTTTTATAAAAGACAACAAACCAATCAATTGTTTGAGAAATACTTTAATTACTATTATCTGGTTCAACAATTTTATTTTAAACAACTGTGGTTTAGTTACGTAATAATGAATATTCATATATACTCATTTTTTTTTTTGAAGGGAAAACATTAAATTTCACCACCGAACAGATCTCCATACTTTCTCAACTATTTCTACTCATCCTTCCCCCCTAACCTACTTCCATCTCCATTCCTATCCTTCCTTTACTAGACTATCTTGGAGCGTCAACTATATTGACCTAACTCCAAATAAAACCTGTAAGCGGAAGTGTCGCTATCTCGACAAAAATTCCCTAGCAGGCATCTGACAGTCATCATCACACATCTTGGGGAGCGTGAACTAACACCGTCCTCCCATGAATTCAAGTTTCGGAGAATACACGGTGGGAAATGCCTCCACCCCTCCTAACAGGACTAGGGTCCACACCCTACAATGGAGGATACATGGTGGGAAATGCCTCCACCCCTCCTAACAGGACTAGGGTCCACACCCT
>SNQJ01S0275535.1:0-11465 GCA_010110895.2 Picea sitchensis | reverse complement strand
GTATATTTTCTTTTATTTAAAAAATAAAATTATGTTAATGTATAAGCTTTTATAGTATGATATATTGTCAGTTTTTTTTTTTTTTGCTGTAATTGGGTTTGGTGTTTTGGAAGCTAACATTTCAGGTAAATGTTTCGACCATCCTTGGGACCAAGAGGGTAGAAAGATTACTTATGTACACTTGTGGATGGGTGAAGCACTGACCCAAAACATGGGACTCAAAAACATCTCACCTAATTATAGCCACAAAAACTTTGAACAAAGTAATTTTGTTTTTAATGATATGTTTCATTGACATCTTAATTATAAGGAGAGGTTGTAATTTTTAACAAAGTTTAGAAAAATAAAACTTAAGCAAATTAAAGTTAAAAAAATATATATGTAATGGTTTTTAGGGATATGAGGAGTGGGGAAATATATCTGAATAACATGCCTCCGCCCAGCGATTTGACTGGTAAAGTCTATGGAGGTATACATACCCTACCCCCCTCTGGATTTTAACTTGTGACCTCTTAAGAGAAAACACATGTTCTTAACCATTAGGCTCACTTAGACTGTATATATATTAAAACCCACAAATTAAATAAAAAAATGTGTTATATATATATATTCAAGAACACTAGCCTGAAAACATATTTGAAAGACAGTGGAAGCACCCCTGAAATAATATGATACTTCAAAGTTTTTGACAGATAGGACTCCACATGAAATGCTAAAAAATTAAAATATAAATATATTAAAACTAAAACATAATTCATTGAAACCTTATCAATAGTACACATCATTACATATAATATTATAAATTATAAATAATATATGAAATAATTACAAATTAAAACCAGTTATATATTGTTATATTAAAACTAATATAAAATGAATTAAATAAAAAATTTGTTATATATATATATATATAAGAACACTAGCGGAGAAACATATTTGGAGGACACATAGAAACACCAGGTTTTTGACAGATAGGACTCCACATGACATGTTAAAAAATTAATATTAAAATATATTAAAACTAAAACATAATTCATTGAAACCTTATCAATAATACACATCATTACATGTAATATTACAAATTATAAATAATATATGAAATAATGTAATGATAGTAATCACAATTCATAAATCATCTATCACCATTGCATTCTCATTATATTTAGAAAGTTTAGAAGATATAGATTTAAGCCTTAAAATAACTTATTTAAAAACAAGTTTATTTATAAATCATCTATCACTATTGCATTTCTCATTATATTTAGAAAATTTAGAAGATATAGATTTAAACCTTAAAATAACTGATTTAAAAACATGTTCATTTACAAATGATCATCATTGCTCAAGTCAATGTCCCACTAATCTCTGCAACCAGCTACTATAAAAAGGAATAAGAACGAACCATGGGAATGCCACTTTCTGAATTAGAATAATTGAATAAGAACCAACCATGAGAATGACACTTTCTGAATTAGAATAATTTGCATTCTTTAGAATACTCAATAACACACCAACCAATTTAAGTTGTGTCTCATCAAGTCCCTCTTTCTCATCTACTTATGCACGAGGTTTCCATTCATTTAAAAAAAAAATGTTTTTATTTTTATTTATTTTTCTCATTTGAAATGATGTACTTTCATCTTTTTTTTGATGAGATGTTCTCTACTATGTCCCCCTTGCGTTCCCTAAAAAAGGAATGTATGTCCCCTTGTGTTCCCCAAATAGCAACGTGGAGAAATGCCCCCTTAGAGTACCCATGTCTCCAATGTATGTCCCCTACCCTCAAGAGTGTGTTCCAATGTAATATTGTATATAATTTGCGAAATTCCAAAACTGTATATACTGAAAAAAAAATCCAAAAAGTAAGAAAAAATCCAAAAATAAGAGAATATGAATTAATTGGTGAGTTATTTATAAATTAATATTGGTTAGGCTCAGGGGATTTCCCATTGTCCAAATGTGAGACATTTTAAAATATGGGTTTCAGCCCTTTTATAAAATGTGAGCATGAAAAAAGTTGAGGAATGCCTTCAAATTACAAAAAGTTGAGCATGATTCCTATCCCATAGAAACTTATTTTATCTTTATATAGTTTTTATTTCAAAGATATGTTCTTTATAGCTTGTAAGATATTTCAATATTTTTTACTTTTAAATTTGTTATAAAGTTGAGCATGATTCCTATTTCATAGCAACTTATTTTATCTTCTATATAGTATTTATTTCAAAGTTATATTCTTTATAGCTTGTAAGATATTTCAATATTTTTTGTTTTTAAATTTTTTATAAATTGTAGAATAAGTTTTTCATTTAATTTTTCTACTCTTAAACATATACAAAATAAAAAAGTTAGGATAAATGGCAAAGAAGAGACTGTGTTTTTATTGATGTGAGGAATTGAGCTTCCGGATTTGTAGTGTATGAGTCTCCTTGTTAATTATGTGTTGCATTATATTTAATCATTGTCCTGTCTCTTAGCGACCTTGTGGTGGCTTTGACTGGCATAACTTCCTACCATAAGGAATATACTAGTTTACAATGGCCCAATCAAATTCCAAATCCAACATTCCTATTAACAATTTTCCCCAGTTGTCATTGATTTTGATATTGTTGTTGTTGTTGTTGGTTTTACTTATACAACTAACAATTACGGTTCTTCTTTATTATTATAATCATTTAGCACATTAGTTGTATAAGTAAGATCACTGAAAGAGAGGAAATTACATAAACAATAGAGACACACAGATTATCCTGGGAAACCCTCACGGGGGAGAAAACCCAACAAAAACTTCCTCAATATAGATAGACCAAAGACTGAACAGAAGATCCTCATCTACTCCTTCACTATGAAGAGTAGCGCACCACTTAACCAAGAAATACCAAGACATAGACCAAGATCCCTCCTTGACGTCACCCCCAGTTTCAACAACTACTCCTCCAAGACTGCACACTTCTTCATAGCTGCAAAGCTAGTGTGTGTGAGTGTGTTCAAATGAGACACCATCCTCACATATAAATACAAGTTGTGAGGTGGCGCTAGGGTTGTGACTCTTCACTTGGTGGAGCTGATTTCTCCTAGAAGTGGCTAAAACCACTTTACAATTACTAGGGGTCGACTTTACAAATACCACCATACAAATACATGTTGACCAATCCAAAAAAGGGGATTTGATCTTATACAAGATCCGAATTGATTAATCCACAAAAGGGGATTTGATCTATATAATAATGACTCAAATATAAGTAGTATATTCTTCGAAGTTACAATAATTCAACACTCCCCCTTAACAAGAAGGGTATTCTACCGACAACACTAATAACAACTGATTGGACTCAATACATCATCAAGAGGAGGGGACATCATCATCGGCATTGGTAACACTGTCGGTCATATCTATAAGTCATCAAAAGTTGTTCTCATCATCAACATCAGTAGATTCAACTGAACATCATCATCATCTGCGGTGCGAAGCTGGAGTAACATCATCATCATCAACATCATGAAGCTAGAACATCAACATCATCAACAACATGAAGCTGGGACATCAACATCAGCAACACGAAGCTGGAACAACAACATTATCAACAACGCGAAGCTAGAACAATAACATCAACAACACGGAGCTAGAACAACATCATCAACAACACGAAGCTAGAACATAAACAACATCATCAACAACATAAAGCTGGAACAACATCAACATCTTTGTGTCCATCCTCTTGCCTTTCCATTCCTCTAGCTCTTGATGCTCACTTCTTGGTAGATCTACAGCCAAGAAACAAATCCAACCATACCTGACATGTCCATCATATCCAAGCATCCAAACCATATATCCTTCGCACACTACGAGCTCGAACCAGGAGCTCTTCAAATATTAGTGTTGAATCCTTCCACACCCTCTAGGGATTTAAACCCTAGCTTTGTACGCCAATATTGCTTTGATACCAGTTTTTAGGAAATAAAAATGCGAGAGAAAAATAATATTTCAAATCATAGCAACAACACATATAAATCACACAAGATTTATCTTGGAAAATCCTTACAGGAAAAACCATCCAATAATAGATCTATTATTTCCTGGACCAAATCTGGCCAAGCCAGCCAATGTCCTAGCCTCGGCGAACTGATCCTTCTCCTCTCAACTCTCCTTATGAAAAAAACTAACCAACAATAGATCTGTTGTTTCTCTTGGCCAAATCCAACCAAGCAGACCAATGTATTGGCCATGGCTAAGTGAACCTTCACTGCTCAACTCTTGACACATTACAATGGAGTATCACCAACTTTTTATATTCTCTCATTACATGTAATCCATGGGCTCAATAACATGTGTCACCAATACCATGTCTATCCAACCATAGACAACAAATAAAACCACACCTGACATATCCATCAGATCCAAGAATCCAAGCCATATATGTTTCCCACACTCAAGCCCAAACTCGGTTCTCTTCAAATCTCAATGTTGAAGCCTTCAACGCCCCCTAGGGATTTAAAACCTAATTTGTACTCTGATAGTCATGTATTTCTTTTCATCATTGCCAATCTTGCTATGATACAAGTTGTTAGGAAATAAAAATGCAAGAGAAAAAAAAATATTTCAAAATCAGTAGCAACATGTACACATAAATCACATGATATTTATCATGAAAAATCCTTGTGGGGAAAACAAACCAACAATAGATCTATTATTTCCCTTGGCCAAACCTGACCAATCCAACCAATCTCCTAGCCCCGACCAAGTAAGCCTTCATTGCTCAACTCTTGAATCATTACAATGGAGTATCACCAACATTTTATAGGCTTTCATTATATGTAATCCATTGGCTCAATACCACGGGTCACCAATACCATGTGCCTGAAACCACCACTGTTGACTTAACAAATTTGACTCTTTCACTGAGTTAAATTTATCCTAATGCAAAGTCATGAAAAATGTCAACTAGGTCATGACAACAGTATGAGGGTTGCTAGCAGATGAGCTTGAAATCCCATTATTTCTATGTTACCAGTCATATAGCTACCCCCTATGATGTTTATGCCAGCATGGATGAAACCTGTATTCATTTGACATCCAAATCTTGGAGTAAAATCCTTATGGGCCACCAAATTGAAACCCTTGTTAGGTATAATAGTACTTCCAATAGGAATACTAAAAGTAGGAATAAACCCACTCCTAATAGAAGGTCTAGATCTAGGGATTTTTCCACTATCAAAAGAAAATCTCATACGGGGGCAACCATTTCCCCCAATCAACATCCCAAAAATAGGAAATATGAATGTGGAACACATGCACTAATAGGAGGAATTCCTAAAGAGATGTTCCCACCACTATGAGGAGTGATAGCAGAAGGACCAATAATAGTAATCAATGCTACCACGGGAACACTAATGTCCCCAGTGGAAATACTAGGATTAGTGGGGTTTGTGCCTCTTGCACTGGATGAACCAAAATCATTTACCATCCTAAGCTAAGGATGATGAAGGTTACAAAAATGAGTAGATGGATCTCTAGGTGGAAACTCGCCTACCTGGATGACAAGAGGACCCTAAGGATTAGTCAATGAGGTGTTAAAATGGGCCAAAGATAGATTGGGAACATTTTAAATCTCTAGAGGATTTGGGTATTCTTGAGTAGGACAACGATGAGCCTCTCTTGGTATTGTAATATGACCACTTAAATCCCTTACGAAACCATCATCCGATAATTCTTAAGAAGTAAGTTAGATTTCTACAAGCTCTTCTTTGGCCAAAGTATTCAAAGAAATATGTATTTCATCCTCTGACTCACCTGATGAGAGCTCAACTTGGGAATTTCTAATATATGACATGTCATAGGAATCTCTATGATGTTAGGATGGATATCCTTGATCCTATGAGATTGATGATGTGATTGGCCAACCGCCTTGAATATCAAAACTCGACTAACAACAAAGAATGAGTGCTCAAATCCTAATGTTGTACACATCCTACACCAAATAAGATTCCACTATAAAAAGACCTAAAAGTAAACTACAAAGAAACACACTCTCCCAAGGTTATTAATTCTTGATTCTAATCAATGAAGAAAAAAAAAGGGGCCTTATGAAGGCCAACCTAGGATGACAAGGGATCAAGCCCAACCAACAAAGGTGTGAAGAAAAATTATAATAATATTCTCTGAATCAGTCACCAAAGGTGTAGTGTCCCTCATGAATATGAGAAACCTCCAAGGGAGATGAAATCAAGGTATATTATTTGCTCTAGGTATCACAAGTGCTTCCATCTTGTAATCACTTGTCAAGAACCTAGGAATAGTCACTAAGGATGGCACTACATGATAGGTATATGGGTGGAATAATCGTGGGTCAAGCTTGTGTCTTGGATAGACATATGACTTCATCCTGTGACCAAAACTACATGAAAGATGCATCACTTCAAGTATCATTCCAATTCTAGCAAGGTCCCCTATTACACATCCATCCACCACTCAAGGGTGAGGGGATAATATCAACAATTGAAATGGTTTGATCTAATACTTAACACCTGTGTTATAGGCACTTTCCCAACAAATACTTCTCATTACTAATGATATTTAACACTCTTTATGCCAATCCTAGTTTCATTTTCATTGTCCTTGGAGAATTTACTCTCCGACCTAGAATATTGTTGGTTTTCTAAAAATAAAATGAGTCTAGTTTCTTTTAATTTAGCATTGATTTTAAAAGGTTTTTATTACTCATAAATAGCATAATGAAACTTTGATGGTGTTTTACAACTCAAGAATGATGAATAAAATAAATAAATTAACAAATGTGACTACACACTTATAATTTTATACCATAACATAATCCTTGAAACTAATTTGAATTCAAACAAGATGAAGAGATCAACCTAAGCTTTGAATGAAATGCAATTGTTCTTTTCAGGTTCCTAAAACACTCTACAAACAACAAATTGGAAATGCAATTTCAAAAGCAAACCTACTCGTAAGATGCCTAAAAGAGAACAAATATTTTTTGTTTTTAAAAACTCTTTTCAACTATGATACAATGACAAACACCAAAATCACTATCGGATTTCTCGATTAAAGATCAAGTTTCTCAGATTTAAAAAATACCTCAAAACTAAAAAGGCAGATTTCAGGCCTTTAAAAATTTCTTAGCGTGCTAAAGGACAAGCTCATAGGTTTTTTTTTCAAATGAAAAATGTCTCAAAATTATATTAGATATAATTTCTTTTACAATGCAGAAAACAATATTGAAGGATACTAATTTTAAAACAGCCTAATCAGCCTGAAAAGCTAATAAGGATTGTGTTGGATACAAATCTACCATCTTTTCACATAAACCCCAGACTAAGAATCGGAAAATGGGAAGGAAATATGCAAATAAACTGAATTCTCGCCTTTACTACAAAGATACTACACAAACTTCTCGAACAACTCAGTCTTCAAAGATTTTTAGGTAAGTATGAGAGCTTTCTTCCCCATTTTCCCAATGATAAATTGACAGTCTACCTTTAATTTCCTTGAGATCCCTCTTTGACAATAAGTCGGCCTCTTTATTATGATCCCCGTAGATATGTTGAAAACTTATATCTTTGAACTTACTTGCCAGTTCCATTGTTTTTATTTTCCAGCATTCGATATTCACCACATGGAGCTGACCCTGTTGCTTTATCCAATCTATAATAACTTTCGAATCCCCCAATATTTGGACTTTTTCCATCAACCAAAGCGTAGCCAAAGTGAGAGTCTCCCACAATCCCAAGAGCTCTGCCTTTGTGTTGGTGCTAGCTCCGCAATTTAGGAACCATTTGGTAATCCTTGTCGCATGAGTCTTAAAAAACCCACCTGCTCCACAACACTCATCATTTGCTAGTGTTGCTCCATTGAAGCAGGCTAGAGTGAAGCCTTCGGTCAGAGTAAAATCACAAACTCTATTTGGGATAGATTTGGGATAATTGGTCACCAAGAGAAAGTGTCTGATATCATGCGCACCACTAAGCAGTAAGAGGGGGAACGCTCCTCAAATAAGGCCTTATTTCTCTCATTCCAAATGTGCCAGCAAGTAGTAGTTGCCAAGCTTGCTAGAGTAGATTTATCTTTTGTCCATTCCATAAAACAATCTGAGACTGAGTTTCCTACCCACTGATTTTTTACTCTGTAGAGATCATATAAATGGAGCCACACTTATTTCATGAAAGAACAGTGGATTAGAAGGTGGTTGATAGTTTTAGAACTGCAATTACACAGCTTGCAGACCCCTGGGCCTTGCCAACCTTTCCTCTGAAGCGATTCCCCGGTAAGTACTTTATCTTTTGCTACCAACCACACAAACAATTTTATTTTGAGTTGGATCGGCCATTTCCACAACTATTTAAACCAAGAGCTGTCACAATGGTAATCAAAGGCGTTTATGAGCGCCTGGTAAAGGTTCTTTGCTGAGATAACACCGGACAAGATCATAGGTTGCTTTAAGTAAACTTGTGTGTTGCTTGCACATTGGAAGATTGTAACTCATGGGAACAAGAATGTGCTCACTGGTTGATTGAAGGAAACTCACGAGCTCACGCTACTGTACTTGAGAACAATTGTGAGCATATTGCAAAGAAGGTGAGAAAATAAAAAGGATATGAAAGAAAACTAAATTTTTCTTAATCCTACTACAACAAATAAATATAATGTATCAAAAGGGCATAAATATAGATATTTGGTTAAGAATTACATAGCTCCTACCTATCTTTTATATGGCTAGTTTATTGGCATTATTTTTTTTTAAACCTAAGTTGATAGGGCCAAAGAAGGTGGAGGTGCACCTCATTGAACTAACGTAGGCTTAAGAGATCCACTAAATTAGGAATAGATTTACAAGCAATGTCACCCATCATTATTTTACTGATTCTAAAAATGAATTCAATAACAACCTATTCAAGACCATAGATCAAATAAATTCTTCAGCTAAGTCTATAGGGTTTAATATGTTCGAATCCCCACTCCAAAGTACTTGAATTATACCTCCAAATACTCCTAAGTTTTCAACTACAAGTGTTCCCCTACGTCAATTGCAAAGAATACTAGCTAACGCTTATGCAACAAAACACCTATCAATCACTTCCTCATACCATTAGTATTATGGCAAGAGGTGGTATTTCTTGCAATGTATAAGTACCAACTTAAATAACATCTATATCTTAGAATATATAAGCTAATAACAATTCATTGAACCATGTACCTCCACCATCCATGCTTAAAAGAGGATATAAACCATACCATGACCTATCTTAAATTGTTGGTTTTTATAGGGCCTACATTAAGATGTGTTTGTACATGTCACGCCACTACANCATAGTGCACAACATTAAAAGATATACACATTGTTAAACAATGAACAAGTACGGAAGAAGACATAGGATGAATCAAATACATAGAGAACACTTATATTTATCATATAACCACACCAACAGGCTCCAAACGTTGGAAGTTCCACCCAACCATAGACATTTTTGTTCCAAATCTCTTGACAACAAGTCACCCCCAAACCGAGGATATGAATCCAAAAGGACAAGTGCCTAGGATGACTCTAATCTCACATAGGCAATCAAGTTCTCAAACTATAATAGTCTACTCAATCACACAACAATCCCAACTTGTCAACTCTCCTTCCCCTTCATCCTGCATAACCCAACGAAAGGATTCCTCTTCTCTGCAAAGTAGTCCTTCAATCCATTCCCTTCTTTCCAGGGCTCTAGTACAGTTTGGTCAGGAAATATCAATGTTGGAAGCTCTATAGGTTCTCAACTGTGGATAGCTTCACTCAAAATTCCAATGCATTCATGCACTCATGCATCCTTACATTGGTCGAAAATAACCATTTTTCTCATAGAACCAACTTGCAATGGCTCTCTACCACATAAATCTTTTGTTCTCTCCAAGAAGCAAGAGCAAGAATGAATGAGAATGAAAGAATGAGGAATCCTCCCAAAAAAACCATCAAAATATATGAATTCTCACAACGCACCATGTGTCTTCCCCAAGAAGCTCGGGTAATTCATTTTCACCACTAATAAAAATATGGGTAAATTAATAAAATCTGATAATTTGGTCTAGCCCCTTAGCTACACCCTCTTTCATGGAATCATATCCCCCTATAACTCTACCATTTTCTTTCTGCAACGACTGTCTCTCACCTTACATCAAGTAGATATATACATTATTAATCTGGGGATCAAAACTAGGGTATTACATATCACAATACAAGGGTGGAGTATGGAAAATACCAATTGCTTGGTAGGAGTAGAAGAAATGGGGATCATTGAAGAAATTTGGTTTTTTATTAATATTGAAGATTCAATGCATGAAGAAGTGGTTTTCAAGCATGGAACCTATCCTCCATAAGTTAGATAGCTTTTCTTTTAGCCTAACTTGAGGAATCCAACTTTAAGGGTAGTTTATAGCATTGTGATTTCCATTTTTATTTATTTTTAATTTTGAAGATATATAACATCCCCTCATATGTGTTTTGAGAATCTAGAAACTATATGTTACCATCTTAATAGACATTGATGATTTTTCTTTGTATCTTGGTTTGATCACATGTATGGGTATTTATCAGCACAACAATCATAAGTGATGAGGAAAGGAATTGCAAAGTTATTTAATATTTAACTCCAACCACATTTCCTTATAAACATGTACATCATAAAAAAATGTCTCAACATTGTTTAAATAAATAGATCTATTGATGAAACAAACAAAAAAAATCTTACCTCTTGGGTTGGAGGTGTGTAAGGGTTGGTGTTGAATCTTCTCCAATTCATTTCTCAGTTAAAGCATGAAAATGAGCTTTGTTCGAGCTTTTTTTCTTTTTTATAACATAAAAACTCTCAACTGAGAGTTTACTAGATTCTCAAATGATATTTTGTAAGATTCTCAACCAAGAATCTAAACTCTTGATCAAGAGTCTCTTCTAAAAGTTTTGAAATTGTAGTTCTATTTCAATTTCTCGTTCAATAACATGAACTCTTATCTCAGAAAATTATTTATCCACCAAATATCTTGGCTAAGATATTCCTAAACTCTAAGCCAAAATATTATAAAACTCGCGATCAAGATATGAATTTTTTCTGGGTTGAAAAAAATGAAACTTACAATATCGATGTAGATATTTAGAATGCCATCTCTCATATGCAAGTTTAAATCGAATATATGCAAATTTAAATTCCTTCATTCTTATGCAAACTTTCTCATGCATATATGCTCTTATATAAGAGAAGAGGGGATTGAGATAAATACAATCTTTCAAGTTGAGGAGTATCGTTCATGTGTGCACCCTACACGACGGTGAGTGTGAATTTATGTCCAATACATTTTTATTCTTAATTTCATCCATTAGGTCATAATATGCCATTATCTATGTAAATGATGAGAAATATTAATTTATGGCATGCATAATCCTATTATTGCAAGCTTTGATGATGAGGTA
>SNQJ01S0275534.1:0-11482 GCA_010110895.2 Picea sitchensis | reverse complement strand
ATGGAGAAATTACTAAGTGGACAAGTGGTTAGAAGTGGGTTAACCCTAAAATAAGGAAAGTGGGTTAACATGGTTAAAAGGTAACCCCTTGAGGAAGCTACATGAAAGTATAAATAATAGGCAAGGCTCTCTCATTTTAATCACACTTGATCATATTGAATATATACAAGTGAATGAGGTAACCAAAGTGTTGGATCATATTGTCATTGATGCCAAAGGAACAATGTCTTGTCATCTATTGTCACTGTTGTAAATGAATGGCTGTCAAGTGAAGTCATTGATAAATGAATTCATGCATAGATGAAGATGGATCAATGTGTTGTCATTGATATATGATACATAAATGATTTCATGCATAGATGAATATTTATTGATGTGTTGTCATTGATATATGATTCATAGATGGATAGATGCATTAATGTATTGATCGTTGGATCATGTGGTCATGCATATAATCAATGACAAAGGGACAATGTCATAGTGATATATTGTCATGGGTAATTCCAGTTGGATTGATGTAAAGATGACTCATTATTGTCTTGTCATGGTTGATAGGAAGTACAAATGGATTAACTCTAAAGTGGTCCCCTTATGGTGAAATCTCTCACGGGAAGACGCTTTGCAGTTGAGTTATCCTATAAGTATGGTTAGAGAACCCATGATTAATTGTGGAATAATGAGATGAAGATCAGTGAATTTTTCAGTGAAACTATCCTAGATGGATAATGCTTGTCATGCCATTTCTGGTGGTATGTGGAACATCAAATAACTCCTCACGTTTTGAGAGTTATGGCCTTACGAAGTTAGAGGACCCTCATATGTTCGCTAGAAGCCCCAAAAAGTCAAAGAAGTGAAGGTTCTTACAAAGAAGAAACTATTTAAATAATAAAGTGAAGTGATAAATTCAAAGAGGATTATTTAAATAATAAATTTAATGGAGAACTTTCCAATTAGGGAAAGTGGTTATAAGTGGGTTAACCCTAAAATAGGGAAAGTGGTTATGTGGATAAAGTGGATATGTGGACAAAGTGGCCTAGTGGATGCTTCTAAGGAAGCTACTTGGAGAGTATAAATAAGAGGCAAGGGTCTCGTGTAAAGACATATCTCTTGAGCATATATTGAAGATCTATTCTAAGGAAGAGAGTGATTGCAAGATCTCATGGATGCATCAAAGTTTACATAAGTCTGAGATCTTGACGACAAAAGTTTCAGAAGTTCAGAAACCCTAGTGAGCCAGAGTGCATACATATGCGGGATACAGTGAGGCAGGGCACGTACGCACATGGGATGAAGAAGATCAGAGTGTGTACAATTGAAGAAATTCATGGATACTTGAGTGTGAGTTGATGTAGGTTCTTTAAGGATGAAGCAAGTTCCATATTTTTATTCTATGGGATCAGATCTGCCATAGACTTTCTGGTATGGTTACACGATTTTTTTGATGGATACTTTTGCTTATTATATGGTGAATGCTTAAGGAATTATTGGTATGGATGTTGTGATATGGTTTATTTTGGTTGATTTATAGAGTGAGCAACACTCTTATGTTTCAGTACTCATATGGTTGCCATAATATTCTGGTTACCTACACATGATTGAGTAACATTCATATTGTATGGTTGAGGAGCATGAGTAAGTTGTTGGAGAGAATATATGTGTTGTGATTGGTTATGGTACATATTTGACAGTGAAATATAGAAGTGGATGTGACTAAAGGTTGAAAAGGATCTGAGTTTTTCAAGAAGAGAAAACCCTAGTTGTTTAGAATGCTTACGCAGGTTGTAGTACAGATAGGTCGCGTACATACATGGGTTGCACTATTGGTAGGGCGTGTACATACACATGTTGCACTACTGACAGGTCTCGTACATGTTGACATATTGGTATCTCTTGAGGATTGAATCCTCTTCTAAGTTGGTGTTGAGTTATGTAACCTGAGTCTTGCATTGCAGAGCTAGTGCTCTTGTGGAGTTGTAACTATATTCAGTTGTTATTGATAAACCCAAGGATTGTATTCCATAATAAAAAGAAAATTGTACATACATATTGTGTTCTTTGTGTTCTTTATGGTGATGGATTGTTGATGATATATGTTGTTGTTATCTATTGTTGATATATGTTCACATACAACTGGTTATAAATGACATTAATAAGTGATGAGTAAATGGTGTTTGCTAACTAAGGAGTTTTTGTGAAGGGAATACTACAAATATCCCTACACTGATTCACCTCCCCCTCTTAGTGTGGTTGGTGTGTCCAACAATTGGTGTCAGAGCATGCCTTCACTATAAGCCTTAACAAGCTTGGAGGAGATCCATGGACACACAAATGGATGATGAAGTTCCAATCCTTGATGAGGAAAATTATTTAACATGGAGAATAGAAATGAAAGTGCATTTGAAGGAAAAAGGAGCAAGTTTTTGGAAAGCAAAGCAACTATTGGTGGATGATTTCCCTTAAAAAACAAGTCAAAGTTTGCAGCTTAAAAGGAAGAAAAGAAGAATGATGCATTGGCTCTCAAGACCATTCTTAGTGGGCTCTCAAGTTTTATCAAAGAGAGCATGGGACAATGAACTTCCGCCAAGGATCTACGGATAAAGATAGAGAATACATACCAAGGCAAAAAGGAAGACACTAAACACAACTCCATCAAGAACAATGAAGGTAAATAATCTCCACAATCCTTTGATTACAATAATTCTAAATGTGATGATGTTGAATGTTTCTCTACATGTGAAGAAGAATATCTAGAGATAGTTTTTGAAGAATAAGATGATAATGATCCCATGGAATAAGTAGACGAAGAAATTTCAAAGCTTAAAAGGAAAGTTGATTGGGGTCTATATGAATGAACTATGACCATAGTTATATAGACTATAGGTATCTTTCTACGAACACTAAAAGGTTTCTTGAAAAGAATCAAAAGCATATTTTGAAACTAAAGAAAATGCTCAAGGAACAAGAAGAAAGTAAAAGGTATCAATTAGAAGAAAAAGAAGAAGAGATCAAAAGACTAAAGATGAAATAGAAGAAAATAAGAAGGTAGATAATGAGATTAGCAAAAGTCTTGAAGTTAATATCCATGTCAAGACCCAAATTGAAGAAGCCAAAAGGGTTGAGGAACTACTAAAGAATCAAGTAAATGAAAAGAAAGAGTCATTTCATAAGTTGGAAGCTGAAGTTGTTGAACTTAGAAAGAAAGTAGAGAAGTCAAACAAATTCTTGAATAGCTCAACAATATTGAATGAAATCTTGGATAGTCAAATATCACCAAATGATAAATCAGGTCTTGGATACAACAAATAAGCTACACATGTTGAAGCAAACACCTCAAAGAAGCTTGAGGTAAGTCCCTCATTCTCAAAAGATGGAAATAATGTTGCGAATCAACCATCTACACAAAGCAAGGAAAGTTTCAAAAGAAAAAATAAAGGAAGACATCCATAAGCCATCTTTACACCTCAAAGCAAAGTCAAAAGAGAGACACCTTCAAGATGGACACCAAAGCAAATGTATGGAAATGATTTTTATGGTCACTGTTACTCATGTAATGAATATGGTCACAAAGATTTGGAATGCAGATATTATGCAAGGAGAGATAATGAAAGATTTCATAACACCATAAGGTGTTGGAGATGTAATCAAGTAGGACACATTGTTGCTCGATGTCACACCATGAGATTCTACAATTGTAGTGGATTTGGCCACAAATCCTAGGATTGTTGGAACACAAGAAGATAGTCCATGATAATAAATTCATATAGCATGACAAGAAGAACACATGAGGCTAGAAGAGAAGGAAATGTTGGAAAGATGGAAGCTTAGAGCTCAAGTTCTGAGAACCTGGGACAAATTCAGAAGTGGGTGAAGAAGACTGAACATTCAGAATAGAATGCCAGCCCTAAGGCAAGCACAAGATTGAATTCTTCTGAGGAATACGTGGGTTACATTGGTAACAGTCATGTACATATGTGAGCTGACCTGTAAATAGGTCGCGTAGATATGTGAGATGTATGTATATGCATACATACGCGAGATGTCCATATGTACACGTATATAGATACGCGTACATACGTGTATCTGTGGCAAAATCCTTAGGGAAAATGCTATGCATATAAGTTGCAGCATGATATGATGGTATAACTCTCTGTTACAGGGTCTGACATGGTTTGTTGTAGGTTTTCATGATTACATGTTGGCATACATAATTTATGTATGTATGGTGATGACATATGGTTGAGTGTTGAAATACTATCTTGGATGCATGGTACTAACCCTAGAGTGTGGATTGAATTTTTTTTCTGTTGAGGAACAATGTTGGGTGTGACAGTGAAGTTATGGCACATTGGTTATGAGATATATCATTATGATGCTAGCTAGAGATGTCATTGATCTATTGAGACACACTTCTAGTACATATATCTTTGAATGTTTAGTATTAGTTGTAGTGAATGGAGGTTGAGAAAGATCTGTTAAGGTATTGTTAGCACTAAGAATCACCCTCATATTTCAAAGAGGATAATCCTAGTACCCATCAAAGTATGTGTAAATGTAAATGAGTGTTTAAAAGTCGAATGGACAAGACTTAGAATAATAATGTTTTAACTCAGAAATTTGGGCTAGCATGCATAAGAAAATGAGGTCTTGATTAGATTTAGTCAGTGAATGGGAGTTAAAGTGAATAGGAGGAAGACTTAGTGAGGGAGGTGTAAAGGTATGCTATTGACATAAGGTCTTCAAACAGCCTAAGGAGGAAAAACTCAAACACAAGAACTTATTGAATTCAAAGTTAAAGAACACTGAAGAACAACATAGCAGTATTATAATCAAATATTCATCATAACACAACCATAAAAATATCATGTGAATCATCCAATAATGAATACTTTAGCATAAGAGGAAACAAGATGATATAAAGAGAAACTGGCTTCTATTAATAAAAAATTCTCAAGTCCAATACATAACCAGAGAACATTTTACTTAGTCAAAAATATTACAATTAGGGAGCCCAGCTCAACCATTCGAACCTCTAATCATTTAGAGCATGTATTTATAACCAAAAAAGGAAAGGAAACAACTAGAGGTGTGATCTTGCCTCCCTCCCCTAAGATTCTCTAAAACAATTATCATTCTAACACCTGTGCTAACAACTCTTAACAAACTGCTACAAAATAGGAACCATGTTGGCAACCGCTCCAACAAGAATGAAATCACATGTCTCCCTTTAGGCACATTCCTTTTCATTTCCAAGTGTCCTCCAAGGGTTGTATGCTGCCTCCATTCTGCCACCTATGATACTCACTTCTCTCCACATAATTAACCATCCAAAGGACTCATGAATTCGAATCCCTTGATTACAGGTGCGAGTTTGTAGTGCCATTCAGTAGTGCATTGGGTAGCCAGTTCTATAGTGCCCTCTGCAAAAACACTTTGCAGATTTCATAGCTCCTCTTCCAAATCATGCCTGCAGTTTATGTAGCCCCAATCATGTGTAATGACTGTGTGAAATTTTGTAGTGCCCCTCCCAAAGTAGCTTCTGCGGATTCAGTAGCGCCACACCTCAAATAGCCTCTGTGGATTTGGTAGTGCCACACCTCAAATAGCCTCTGCAGATTTGGTAGCTCCATCTATCAAATGTTCTTGCAGATTCAATAGCACCATTAGTGAGTTCATCTAGGCGATTTCGTAGCATTATGCAGAATCGGTAGTGCCACTGTGTAGTTCATTTAGGAGATTTTGTAGCATATTAGGTAGTGAAACTGCAGAACATACTATATAGATGATTCCACAATGCCATGGCACTACAGAATGTCTTTGTTTTTTCTGTGTGATGAGACCAATCCTTCAAAAGAACAAAAAACTTAGCTGATGGATTAGGAGCCTGTAGATTCATGTATAGGTGGAAAAAAATTATACTTCCTTGATCACTTTACTCTTGCAAAAATATACCACCCACAAAAATGGATCTTATATCCCCCAATTACTTCATCAACCTAGCACTCCTCCTTGTTGCAGGAGAGATTCCCTCTATCATGGAAGCATGTTTTTCCTTTGTGGGGATACTCTTCTTGACTGTGTACTCTTCATGACTTTTGGTTCATCTTTTTCAATTGTAGTTTGTACCAGAACATTTAAGTTCCTCTGGGCCAATTCATCCTTGAAATACTGCAATTCTTCCTTGAGCTTTCTATTTTGAGACTGAAAGCCTCTGTTTTTCCTGTAGAGGTTTTTAAGTTGCTTATGGAGAGGCAAGGATATTCTTATTGAAAAATTTTCCATATCAAGGGTGTTACTGTACATTTCCATGAGCTCCTTCATCTTAATTATCTCAGTCAAACTTTCTTCTTTCAAATGAGAAACCTCCTTCCTAGCCTCCCTAAGTTGTCTGATTAATCTTTTGAAAGTGTGATTACTAGGTGGAGTGCTGATGTTGATAAGCTCAACATGTTTCTCAATGAATTCACCTTTATCTTTCTGCTACACAAGGGATCTGTCTATCGCCCCAATAGGATTTTCAATTCCTTTACCCTTATATTTCTCTTTCCTTGGAACTGAAGCCTTGGGTAGGACTTCTGCTTCAAAAACCTCCTTGAGGGCTGATGCTCTAGAAAAAGGCTTCCTGATTTTGGTCTTAGCTGCTAGAGCAAGTGAAGAGAAATGCAACCTCCTTCCCCTCTTGGTTGTGGCTTTGGTGGATGAAGGGACTTCTTCGAATTCAGGTGCAGGGGGAGGTGAAAAATCTCTCTGTGGAGAGTCATGAACCTCCCTCTCTTCTTCTTCAATTTCCATGAGGGATTCTTTGTCTTGAGTAGTGGATTTTCTTTTCCTCTTCTTTCTTGTTCCTGATGGAGAAATGCTAGTAGATGGCAAAGGGATCTGCATCCTAGACTAAGGAGTAGAGTCTATATCTAGCTGCATGTGGGAAGAGATAATGAAATTTTCCCAAGGAATGTTCCTCTTCATCAACTCTTCCACACTAGCATCCTGATCAATCCAGAGTGAAATACACTAGTGTACACAACCTTGGACTTGGCTTGGACTCTATCAGACATCTTCCCCATGCTCCTCAAAAGGTAGAAAGGGATATTCATTGCATATTTTCCAATCAAATGTAGCAAGAGCCTTATATGGTATTGGCATAACATGTTAAACCTTCCCTCACATGTGACGTATCTCTAGACAATTTTCAACATTTTATCAAAATCTTCAACTAGGTGGCTTCTAGGCACTCCCTTGGACAAATTGTTTATCTGATAGTCTGATTTGAGGAAGTCCTTGGAGAAGGAAGCATTTAGGATCATGGATTTAAACCACCTCTCATCATTATTAGGAATCCTAGTGGCTGCGGCAATAGAGGCTTTAGATATGTAAAACTCAAGGTTTACCACCTTAGTCTTAATGCCATCAAAATGTAATGCAAGTTGCCTTGCTACTTCAAGATGTCCCCTCTGTATGTTTTGGCAAAAAGAGAGGAAGCCAACCCTTTGGAAAACCTCCTTGACCATTGGCTTAGCATCAAATAGGTGCATGTCAGAGGGCTCAGTCCTAACCACACTCCCTCCCTTGTGATATTTCTTCTTTTGAGGTGTCTCCATGGATAAATATAGGGGATCAAAGGTTGTGGTGTAGTGAGGGGTAAGGAAAAAAAAAAGGAAAATCTCAATGAGAGATGACAGTGGATAATGGTTGCTCTCTCTCAGGATTTTCCTCTAACTCACCTTGATTTAAAAATATACTAGTTTGATGGCCTTTCTTTAAAATTGAGAGAAATATCCCCCCGAGGGGTCATCTCAATTGGAAAGTGCCATGAATATGAAGTTCCATGAGGTTTCGAGTTCAACTCCCCTGGACTTAAAATGTGTGTTGCGTAAGGGGCATCGTTGGAATAGCTGGAGGTTATAGTGGTAGCAGTTGGATAACACGACCATGTGTAATGCGAGCACAGGCCCAACCAGTTGCTGATTCCGCCAGACATAAAAAAAAAATTGAGAGTAATAAATTCTGAGTTAAGGAAGGCATGGATGCACTGTTCAATTTTATATCACCACACCATGGTCATCAAAGTTTGGAAGGGTAGGGAATTCTTATAATCACTACCAACAGATCTTGAGATGAATGAATAGTGATACAGTGAAAAGAAGAGGCTAATGCATGGGTTTCTGAACACAAAAGATAGCACTGACCAATCCAAGTAAAACACATTGCAAGAAACAGGGGATATGTAGCGTAGTTTTAGCAATGACTTTATGTAGCGTAGTGTGAACATAAGGACCAAGTGATTGATCAGGTACTCAATATTCAGAAGAAAAGCAAATTGACCTCTAGAATAGATGAAATCCAGGTGACAATGGTTGCAAAGTCCGTGGGAGAAAAACTACGGATGCAAATGGATGAGGGAGGAAGTAGTCTATAGCGTTGGGCACTACCAAATGCTGAGGCAGGGGTATCTCAATATTTTTCTATGTAATGAGAGGACTCACGAAATACCTGGAGATTGTGACTGATAATGGAGGATCTGAAACAAGTTAGGAAATTGTTATGTCCACCTCCACGTCTAATTTATCTTTGACAGTTGATCTCATAGCGCAATCTGCAACTGGTCTGAACTAGTGATTTCAGTAGTGCCGAGCTTGAGAGAAAATTCAAATGCTTAAACCATTAGGAAGCTTCATAAATGAACAGATCTTAATATTCTCTTTTAACGATAATGGTGCTAAAAAAAAGGTAAATCATGACCTCAACTAATTATGAAAAATTATGGCAAAGATCAAAGGACAAAGGTGCACTATGGAAACTCCTAGTGAGTTGGCAATGCCTTTTTGAAAAATTTGATTTGACCCTCCTTTAACGGACATAGGGACAATATGGAAAGGGTAAAGGGTATGAGTGGATGGAGTGATGTGTCAAGTCATAAATATCATGGGATGGGTTATGCTTGAAGTCAAGTCAAGAGGTGAGTCAAAGCCATAAACCATAGAATGAACCTAGGCTTAAAATCTACGTGTGGGCCAAAAATGAGCCAAAACCACAAGTCTTTATTTGTTCAAGCTAACCTAAGAAAATATGATGCAGACCTCCGACCCTTGGGATGAAATCCACACAGGATCATTCTTAAATTCTCCTTGAGCTGAAGCGGCTCCTTCAATTCCCTGCTAGAACCTTCAACGAATTCGATCCAAAGGTCCTTCAGAAACCCCACTTGTGCGAACATGCACAAGGCACGAGCTTCACCTCCACATGACCACAATCGGGCCTTAGCACAAGATATTTTCGTGACTTTCATTCTCACGAGTTCTTGAATCAAAGACCCTCAAATCCAAACCTCTGATACCCGAGAATGCGATATGGGTATGGCCCCTTTCATGCTAGTGCCTCTATAAGCGACCACTGGCTAGGGCCTAGCTTTAGCACCTCTCGCAACTCTTAACTTCGCAAGTTGGAGTGTTGAGCCCTTGTGCTCCTTTCTTGTGAGTCCCCGAGATGCGATGAGTCGATCATGAGTTGACCCCTTCCCAGGTGACGCGTGTCCACCACCTGTCACCCGCTTTCTGTTGGAAAATGTTTAACAGATAGCGTATGCTTGTCATTGATGGAAAGTACAACAGTGAAGATGGAAGGATCAGAATGTGCATCGATGGACAAACAGAAACAACGTAGGCTCAGGAGGAATTAGTGCAGAGTCGAAATTCTTCCAAGTAAGAAGGATGTGTAAACTTGGAGGAGAAGCGTCGTTGATCGTTGGATCCCATCCAAAATTTCCGACAGCATGAGGGCCGTCAGATCTGAATAAAAACAAGAAGAGCGCGTGCTGAAGAGAAGGATAGATCTCAGGTGTTAGATCTGAGCAAACTTGGAATCTCGTGAGTGGAAGAGCCGAGGATTTGGTGTTCGAAGTCACGAGGCATGAGGACGCGAGGCGGCGAAGTGGCGAGAAGATCAGGACCGTCCATCTGGGAAGGACGCGTGGCAGAGATCGGAGAGATCTCATGAACTCAGGGGTTCGCAGGATAAAGGCCCAAGTATTGGGTGTTCAAAGTCGCAAGGCATGAGGATGCGAGGCGACGAAGTGGCGAGAAGATCAGGACCATCCATTTGGGAAGGACACGTGGCAGAGATCGGAGAGATCTCGCGAACTCGGGGGTTCGCAGGATAAAGGCCCAATTATTGGGTGTTCAAAGTCGCGAGGCACGAGGACGCGAGGCAGCGAATTGGGGAGAGATTTATAGCCGTCCATCTGGGGGGACAGGTGGTGAGAGATCGAGAGATCTCACGAACTTGGGAGTTCGCAGGCTGAGAGTCCAAACATTGGGTACTCCAAGTTGCGAGGTCGCAAGGTAGTGAGAGAAGGACAGCCGTCGGATCTAGATCACAGGAGGACCATTGGATCTGCGCGGGGGATCACATGTGGCGAGAGATCATCATCTCGCTGACTAGAAATTCAAAGGAACAGCGAGATGCAAGATTGAGATTTAATCATGGTCCGTTGGATCAAGAGGACACATGGTGAAAGATCGTCATCTCGCTGACTGGAAAGTCAAAGGAACAACAAGATGCGAGATCACGATTTAACCAAGGACCGTTGGATCAAGAGGACGCGTGGCGAAAGATCAGAGCACCATAAAGCTCCATCTCAGAGTTTCACCTATCGCAAATTGGAGTGACGAGAAACTCCAATGAAGAAATAGCAAGATGCGAGATCATGATAAGATCCTGACCGTCAATACACCAAAAGATGTGGATCGTTGATCTGAGCCCCATCTTGGAGTCTCGCCTATTGTGACTTGGAGTAATGAAAATCTCCAACAAAGGAACAGTGAGCTGCGAGATCACGATGCGATCATGACCGTTGATTCACCAAGATCATTAACCGTCGATCAGGGTCGATGAAGATCAAGAGTTCGATTGTCTTAGAGAAGACGAAGAGTCTTAAACTGCCAGAAAGACTAAGGAATCTCATGTTGGACACGCGGGGCGAACCACCAGAGAAGCTGAAGAGTTACGATGATAATCAGACAGAGCACTTGAGAGGTGGAGGATAACGATGCAGAGGCATTGCAAACACAACATGCACAAGGTACAGAGCTATAAATACACGGTACAGAGAAGAGATGGTGTTGCGGTTGCTGTTAGAGTTTGTTGTGGATGTTGTTGTTAAAGGTGATTCTTGTATGAAGAAGGAGGAGAGTGCAGTAGCTGAAGTGCATAGAAGAGGATCTGTGTAGTGAATGGACATGGCGCACAGAGCATAAAAAGCAGAAGAACAGATATCGCAAGTCATGTGTGCAGGAAGGTAATGAGGTAGATAGAGCAACGAGATGCAGCAGAACAGTGATAAGTCGGGTAAGCCATTGTTGAACATTATATCACTGTAATAAGTTTCAGAAGCAAAGATTTATATTTTAGGGTGGTTGGGAGGTGCTAGGGAGGATTGTTGTCCTCAGAGGTTCAAGTGGGTGCTTGAACATAGGGAGTTGGTGCTTCC
>SNQJ01S0275533.1:0-11518 GCA_010110895.2 Picea sitchensis | reverse complement strand
CTCCAGACGCCACCAAAATCTTCTGCTGCTGCCGGTAAAAACCTTGGTATTCACTGCAATCACAGTATCAATATTCACAATGGTGTGAAGTTAACCACAAAACAGAAATAATGGTGATATGAGCCAAATTTATATATGGAGAGCATCGCCTTCCTCGTGGTAGTGGCAGCCATGTTGGGCGAACTGAGTAAACCCTAAAACCTGGGTGTAACACCAGCTCCTTGAAACCCTAAAATCTGCGAGATAGAAATTTGTGGGTGTAACACCAGCTCCTTGAAACCCTAAAACCTGCGAGATAGAAACTTGTGGGTGTAACACCAGCTCGTTGAAACCCTTAAACCTGCAAGATAGAAATTTGTGGGTTTAACACCAGCTACTTCAAACCGTAAAACCTGGTGTATTTAGGTTAGCTGTAATTGTATTATTATCGTCTCTCGCCTGGGCTACATTACAGAGCGCTAAGCACCATAAATTTCGTTATTATAAGCACCATAAATTTCGTTATTATAAGCACCCTGAGGCACAATAAAGACTAATGTAACTCCTTCCTATAAAATATCTTACAATAACTCTTTCATATAAAATGTCTTCATCTTTTACGAATCAGTTCTCAAACCTTTCCCTTTCCCTTTCCCCGTGGGACATCTATACTATCTTTCAAGTTCTATACTATCTTTCAAACCTTTCCCCGTTGGAGATCTATACTATCTTGAGTAATCTCATAACTTTTCTCAGCGATAATTATAATTAAGAAATCATTTTATTTTAATTGTCAAAAATAAAAATAAAAATTATTTTAAAAAGTAAAAAATCTAAAAAAAAATTCAATTGCCAAATGTTTTGAAAATTTAATATCTATAAAAATACTTCAATAATTTATTATTAAAACATTTTTTTTTTATTCTAAAAAATTAATCATTAGTTTTAGCTAGAAAATTACATCCTCAAAACTGTACTGGTATGAAAATGTAACTTGAGTCCAAATCAGTTCGCAGACTGATGGGATCATAAGTATCCAAAATCATATTAAAACTAAACTTCGGACTTTCCCTATTTAACTTTCCTTGAAAAAGTGTAACCCAAAAACACTAACAACCTTCTGCTAAACTTTGTAGAAAAACACTATAAGAAGGACTATATGTTGATAAAGATTTAGGAAGAGGGTAGGGCCCTCATGTCCATCTACCCAATGGTTGTAAGTGATTTCCCCTTCTTGTTTTCGAAGTGCTTTCTTTGAGAGTAAATCTGCCTCCTTGTTTTGATCCCGGTAGATATGAGAGTAATTGATATCCCTGAAAGATTTTGTGAGCTCTTTGATTCTGACCTTCCATCCCACTAGATAGATTACCTGCAGTTTACCTCTACGATTCAACTAGTCGATTATTATTTTAGAATCTCTAAAGATCTATAAAGCTTCAATGTTCAATCGAGCTGCCAAGTTGAGAGTAGTCTGTACTCCAAGTAATTATGCCCTGGTATTAGTACCTGGATCACAATTGAAGGTCCATTTGTAAATTGATTTATCATTTAACCTTATCAAACCTCATGCCCCACTCTGAAGACTGTTTGTTTGTGTTGCTCCATCGAACCAACCAACAATAGACCCTCCTTGTATGTGAATCTGGACATTTCTTGGAATCGCCACTTTTTGTGAAACTGTAGTGCTAGCAACATTTCTAAGTGTTTTATAAACAACAAAGCTAACATAAGGATTCCCATTTTCAAAAAATATCTTATTTCGTTCCAGCCAAACATGACAACAAACCAGAGAATGAAAGGTGAGGTATTTTCTCTCCTTTTTAATCCAGTTTTCATAACAAACAATTAATGAGTTTCCTTCCCATTGAGATTTTAATTTTAGTTCACTTTTTATCCTATACCAGACTTCTTTTATGAAATTACACTTGACAAAAAGATGCAACACTGACTCTGATTCCCTTATACACAGTTGGCAAATACTTGGACCTTCCCATCCTTTTCGTTGCAAGATGTCCCATGTAAGAATTTTATTTTCAATAGTTAACCAGGTGAACAGTCTGATTTTTTGTGCAATGCCCAGGTCCACAGGTGTCTCCTCCAGCCACCACTAGATCGATGCCAAATTTTATTTGTTAAAGCACAATAAACATTTTTTACTATTATAAGTCAAGATTTATCACCTCCTGTCCACTTGAGCTCATCTTCTTTATTTTGAAGCTACACACCCAATCATGTTAGAGCCCTACAATAGTCATCCCATTCCAATGCCAATTCACCGGAGAGTCCAAGCTCATCACCGGATTTCCAATTGACTGTTATAAACCCTAACTTAATAATACCTCTTGCTTGGTAGAGGTATCTAATGTTTTTTTGGTTTAAGATAGTTATGAGTTCATAAGATAATAAAGACGACTTCCCCAGTCCCAAAATACAGTCCTTTCCTATAATAACCGAGTGGCCAGACCCAGGATTCCAACTCAACCAGTGAGTAATCAAATTTAAAGACTTTAAAAGATTTTTCCATGTCTGTGAAGCATATCTCGCTCTAGAAGAAGTTGTCCTGAACCAGGTAGCAACCGAACAAAAAGGAAAATATTTGTCTTTTATTACCTTATGCCAAATCCCCTCCTTCATCAGCACCTGCCACAGGGAATTGGCTGTCAAATCTCTATTAAAGAGAAAAATATTTCTCAACCCCCAGCCACTCATGAGCTTTGGTTTGGCTATCATATCCCAACTACACAAGTGAAAATGTGGTTTTTCGCTACAGCTCATCCAGAGAAAGTTGTAAATTAACTTTCTAATCTTATCGAGAACCGAGACTAGAATGGCCACCAATGCCATCCAATATGCAGGTTGACATTCAAGTACTGCTTTGATTAGAGTGAAACAACCTCCTAGAGAAAGCCATATGTTGCACCAATGTCCGATTCTTTTTTCAAACTTTGCTAAAATCCATCTCCATTCCACTGCCTTATAAGAATAAACTTTTAGGAAGTATTCGAGGTACCTAAATCCCTCTAAAGATCAACAAAGTTGTAAGGAAAGACTTCTTTAAATAATTCTAAAGACTCCCCTTGAATTCCTGCAAAATGAAAGGTCGACTTTGTCCAGTTTATCTTCAATCCCGTAGCACTGCAAAAGATGTTTAGAATGTATTTTATCTCCTTCCTTTCTTGTAGAGAAGCATTTGTCATGATTAAGACATCATCCACAAAGAACAGATGGAGTATCTTAACAATCCTAGAAACCTTCACCCCCGTCAGCTTCCCTTCAGCCTGTCCTTTTTTTAACAGTAGACTAAGTCCTTCCATATTCAAAATAAACAACAATGGAGATAGTGGACAACCTTGCCTTAGACCTCTACCACTGTGGAAAAAAGGTGAAGTCTCCCCATTTAAAAGGACTGCAAAATTTGCACTAGTCACACAACTCATTATCCACTTTGTAGTTTGTATATTGAAGCCTATTTGAATAAGTGTCAACCTTAAAGTCCCAATCAATACAATTGTATGCTTTCTTTGGATCCAGCTTCAAGATTATAGCCTTCGACTTTTTCAACTTTTATATTGTGCAAACATTCATGGGTCATGACAATGGCATCCAGAATTTGTCTTCCCTTTAAAAACCCCAGTTGTTCACCCGACAGAGTCTGCGAAAGAATAGGTTTTATCCTATTAGCAATAATCTTTGTGATCAATTTATAACACAGTTTACAAAGAGCGATAGGTCTGTAGTCGTCGAATGTAGAAGGATTATTTACTTTTGGAATTAGAGTCAAGAAAGTTGAGTTTACAGAACTTATCACTTCGCCTCGAATCCTTCTGTCTTCCACCACTTCCACCAATTCTTCACCCACTAAATCAAAGAAGTGTGCAAAGAACTCGACTATCCAACCATCAGGCCCCAAACTTTTTTCTTTTGCGAATGACTTTAGGACTTCCCAGATTTCCTTCTTTGTATAGGGGCTATCAAGAGTTATTGTGTCCTCCTCTGTGACTAAACGAGAAAAATGTATGGCTACATTGACTTGATCAACAATATTTGAATGTTTTGATGCCCCATAAAAAAAAATTGAAAATTTTTGATGCCGCTAGTTTGAGTGCTTCTTGACCAGAGTGGACTTGTCCGTTCTCATCTTTAATTTCCCATATGTGTTTTTTATTCCTTCTAGAACTTGCAAAGTGATGAAAGAACTTTGTATTTTGATCTCTGCTTTTTATCCTGATGGCTCTGCTCCATTGTCTCCATAAATCTTCTTATGCTAAGAGGATCTTATTTCGCTCTGTCTCTAGATTCTGTAAGTGATTGTCTCTACCTCGACTCCACACCTCCTGCAAATCTTCCTATAAAATGGCTTGCAATTCTCCCTCCAACTGTTCCAATCTTAATTTTTTTTGCCTTCTATGATATTTTGCCCAGATTTTGATGCTTTGTTTTATGGTCTTCAGTTTCCAAACTAATCTTTGTTGTACCCCCAGATCTATCCCAAATTTAGGATCATTTCAGACTTCTTTTACTATGGTGGTGAATTATGCTTCAAGCAACCATCTCAAGTTTAATTTAAAAGGATATGTTGTCGGAAAAGGATGAGAATCAAGTTGCAGCAAAACTGGTGCATGATACGAAAGGTATGGGTAGGTCACCCATGACCTTATTCTTCCTTCACCATTTATCAGATCTTCAGACATAAATACCCGATCCAAACGTTTTGAGATATTCTCTGATCTCGTTCTGCCATTTCGCCAGGTTGGGGCTAGAATGTCTGAAACAATATCCACAAGACAATTTTCTTGAAAAACAAAATTGAAATACCTTGCCAACTGGTCCAGATGTGTCGAATCTCCCCACACATCCCTGACATTTATAGTGAGGTTAAAATCCCCTGCTGCTATCAGATTTTTGTGGGCCAACAAACCCCTGGAAGCCACCTTGTCCCAAAATAATTGTCTGTCAGTACAAGGTCCATAAACATTTAAAAGCGGGAGCGATTGTTTATTCTCCAGATAAGTACCTGTCAGGAAAATTCCACCACAGCAAAGATGAGAATCTAGATCAAATTTATTTGGATCCCAAGTCACTAAAAGTCCCCCAGAATTTCCAATTGAGCTTACAACACAGGTTAGCTAAGAGGATTGAAAGGTGTTCATAAATAACCTGGCCTTTTTTTCATCGACCAACGTTTCTTGAAGAAAGATGATATCTTCCTACAGAGTAGTCTTCTAAAGGAGGCAGATTTCAGGTTCCCCCCCACCCCTCTGATATTTAGGAAGAGCAAGATCGTGACTTAGCCCTGGCTAGGGCTTTCATGCCTCTAAGCACCCCATTATCGGATAAATTTGTAAGGTGTACCTCTGGAATTGATGATGTGGAGTCTGTTTTTTTGCGTGCACTCCAAGTTTTTAAAGGAGAGATCTCAAACCCCAACCCCTTCGACCAAGTAAAATCCTTCCCCAAACCCACCCCCGTCTTTTTCGAATGTCCTAAAACCCCACCAGGCTCCAATTTACGATAAACATTTCTCCCCTGATAGGTAGGAATAGGGATAGGAGAGAGGGCCTCTTTGTAGGAAGGAATCAAGGTATCCAACACTGCTTCAATGGAACTTTCACCAATTTCAGATTCCCTAAATCCCGGAAGGATATTGATCCCTTCTGGCTCATTAATCTCAAGACCTGCACCCCTCAAGTCCTCCATCCCACAATATAGAGTTCCTACTAGAATAGAGCATTCCTCCCTGGTATCACCTATGGTTCCATTTTCTCAGAATAGAGCATTCCTCCCTGGTATCACCTATGGTTCCATTTTCTCCCCGAGGTTCCAAAAAATAAGTTAGCGACATTCGGGGACCCCTTCAACAGGTCGATGAGTGAAATAGGTGGAAATTACCCTCCCGAACCAGTAACTTTTCCACAGAGGACAAAATCGGAAACCCAACTCCCAGGAGAGATGAGGAGTCCAATGTATCTCATTCCCAAGCTGATAATGAAAAAAATAGAGTAGGACAGATAGTCTTTAACTTACCAGTAATAGTGTCTAAAATTTTTGACTCGTTAGCTCCCTATGCCTCTGAGTAAGAAGTGTTAAAATCAAGGGAATCCACTCCTGGTGAGTCGGATCTTGTCGACATTTTAAGCATTATATCTTTTGATTGCTCCTCCTCAACATATCCTTGACAGTCTCTTCTTAAGTGGTCTATCTTCCGGCCAAAAAAGAAACTAAAAGGAATGCCCAGGTAATCCAAGTTTTGACACATAGTATGCCCTCTCCAAACAATTTCTAAGGATTCCAACAAGCCTGAATGTATATCAAGTTCAACCAAGACCTTACACATTCTTTTATCAGAAGCTAAAAGTTCATGTTCATAAACTTTAATAAAGCGACCAAGAAAATTTCCAATGGCTTCCAAGGCTTTCACGTTCCATAAATGCATTGGCAACCTAGGTAACAAGACCCAGAGGTGGCGAAAATGGAAATAATCTTGTGTCGGGTCAAAGTTGTCTCTCCAACACTTTAGCATCAAGTTGCATCCATCTATAACCCATAACTTATCCAATATAATGAGAGTATCCTCTGAACTCTTGAACCAAAATCCAAATCACCATCTCGTCATGTAAATAATTCCTAGCTCGTAACCCAACAGGGGACACTAGATGGTCTGAACCCACTCTGTAATAGAAGTTTTGCACAAAGACCGATAGGATAGGCGACCCACCAAAGTACAGAGTGCTAGGATGATCGAATCCTCTAACCCAATATCTGCCCCTAACATCAATTTATGCTTTGATTTGTTTGGTATCCACGGTTTTACGTGGGTATTTCCTCCACCTGATGGTTTATGAGTTGCCCCCACCTGTGGTAAACCACCAACAGATCTCCCTAAAACACCCAACACACCTAAGGAGTATGGAACAACTCCCTGTCAAGAATTGGACCCTCCTGGTATGTTCGCAAGAGAAACAAAAGAGTCGGGGGCTAACCAGACAAGTTTGTCAGAGAGAGCATAGAGGAATGCCCCAAATTTTCCCTCCTCGAAGAGTTTTGTCCCGCATTAATTTTTAGCTCATCGATCAAGGTGAAGAGACCTGCTCTGCACCAGAGTGCCTCGTCAACCCCACCCATGAGTGCGTTGACCTCAACTTCCATCAGGACGTGTCTCTAGTGGCGTTTGTCTCTGCCACCTATACTCCACTAAAAAACACCCACCTGAAGACAAGATGCAAAGTTTGACTAGTGCAGTTAAACTCTCTACTCACACATAAATCTTAGACTGCGGTGATATGACAACCAAAACTAACTAGGAACTGTAGAACAATCGTTAAACAAGCTTAATGTAGTGTGATAGGCCTAAGTCTAACTAAACAGCCGCTTAAAAACTAAAAAAAATCAGGACAAACCTTCATTAGAATAGCTAACTCCTTCTGTATTTATCATGGTGTTAATGGGAGCCAAAAATTGCCCCCCCCCAAACCCCATAAAATGAATACATTCTTTAAGAATCCTTGTCCGCCATTGAATCAGAGTTGCAGGTTTCGAGTTCGATTAACTATGATTTAATAACCATAACTAGGTCGTAACTAGACCACAACTTGCATAAACATATTAACTATGATTTAATAACCATATGGAGGGTATTTAATTCACGCTAGATCTATTAACTATTTGTCTATGGAGGATATTTAATTCACCACTTGTCATCGCAAATTTGCGGATGATGTCATGAAGTATAGAGTATTAAACAATTGATTTGATCATTTTTCACAGGTTAAAAATAATTTAATCAAATTCATGTCACATCTGCGTTGTCCAAACAATTAAAAATAATTCAATTCAATTAATTAAGAATTTTATATTTACAATACTATAAGTTTCAATTTTGAATAATAGATTGTCAATTTTTAAGGTTCAATTTTGGATAATAGATTGTCAATTTTAAGGTTCAATTTTGGATAATAGATTGTCAATTTTTATGTTAATCAAAAATCGAATAATGTTTACTTCTAATCGACTCAATTTGGATAATAAATTGTCAATTTTTATGTTAATCGAAAATCAAATAATGTTTACTTCTAATCGGCTCATATAGCACTAGGCATGAAACAATAAATATGATAATATTGATTAACTGTGTTACAAATTTTTGACATATCCTCAATAAAGCAAGATTTGTCGCAATAAAAAATTAAAATTATAAAACTTTGACTTAAAATTAAGAGTTTAATCATTTAATTTTAATTGAGTAAAACAAAACTTTATCTTAAATTAAAAAATGGGGATTAGACTTGCTTTTCTGGAAAAAAAATGCAACTTCAAAAACTTCAAATAGAAAAATGTACTGAACCCATTTATATCATTGTAAGAATTTAAATGTACACAACATGTTGAAAACCTCACGAAAAACTAAGGTCATATGAAATAAAAAATGGAAAATTTAATTCTATTTCTTTTAATATTTAAAATAAATAAAAATAAAACACTCATTAATGTATAAAGAGAGGTGTCCCCGAGGTCTAGAGTAGTTGGTGAGGGAGTGCGTTGTTAAGGCAATTCGTAAGTGAAAGTCACTGGTTTGAAACCCCTGGGGACACCTCAAATCTAGCCATGTTAAGGGCTGGTGCGATCTAGGTCGGGTGTGATCGTCGGGTGATTTTGATGGATTAGATGCCCCTGGGTCGTGGCATCTTAGCCACAAGCCAGTCTCGTAGGTCAGGGATAGTATAGTTAACAAAAAAAAAATGTATAAAGAGAGGTTGTCCATTGAATGTATGTAACATCCCCAGCCACCCACGGGCCAGGGCATGCTACCTTCAAGCCCGCCCTTGGACTTCTTTCTCTTGTCGATACCTTCTTTAATTAATAAGAACGCATAAGATACAAGATTTAGCGACATGCACAACATTATCCAGCAAGCGTGCATAATCTAAGATTTAGTTAAACGATAATTAAAATACACAGCGGAATACATTCATACACAGATAATAATATCACAACAAAGAGCACTTATCTTTATAAAAAGGCGACACCAACTGGCTACAGACCAAGGACGTTCCACCCAACCGTATACACCACTACTCCAAATCTCAACAACAATGTTACCCCTGAGCCAGGGCTATGAATCCACAAGGATGGTTCCAGAGTGTACTTGGGTTCCCAAACCTGTCAGCTCTCAAGCTCTCACAGGTTTCCCAGCACCCACAACAATCCAAGTACCCAACTCTCTTCTACCCAGCCTGTACCACCCAAGAGAATGGACCTCCACCCTTCTCTTCCACGTAGTCCCTCAGGCAGTCCCTCTCCTTTATTTTGGGGCCTCCAGCACAACTAGTCCAAAATCTCAATGTTGGAACTCTAAGGACTCGCAGTTGTGAGAAAAACAAGGCACATGTCAACGCATCTCAGACATGCAGGCCCCAAGTCATGGATGGATCACACCAGCGACCATTACAACCAACTATCCCGTGGCTAATTCTCTAGTAGTTTGGTTCCCTTTCGCAAGCCAAGACGTGGATGAGGATGGATCAATGAATGGGTAAGTGGGTGCATGAAAGTGCGTGAGGGAAAGAATGGTACAAAATGTAGAAGGGAAAGAGAGGATGAGCTAATGACTAACGAGCATTGACCAACAGCCAACGACCAACCCCACAATCAGACCAGGGATGGGTTTAAGTATCTCTCGTGGGGAATCAAGAACGTCCTGGCCTTCCCCAAGAAGCTCACGTAACCGATCCCCTTCCTTAGACAAAAAGGGTAATTAAAATAGGAATAAACACTTAGTCCCTCAAGCCCCCTCTCTTGTGGAATCATAGCCCCTTATAACTCTAGTCCTTGTCCGTCTAGCAGCCAACGATGTGTTTATTATTAATAGTGATCAAAACATTACATTTCTTGGGCATACTGGCCCTTTAATAATTGTTTGGGAACTCAGGCCTCTCAGCATTGTAACAATACATTATTTAAAATGGGTTTTAAAACCTGGGTGTTACATCCCCTCCCCCTTATTTTGGCACTGTCCTCAATGCATATACAAAATAGAGATCAAAATCTCAAATTTATTCAAAAAGTTGTGAGTACTCTGTCTGCATGGAATCTTCATGCTCCCAATTAGCATCTTCAGGACTGTAGTAGGTCCATTGAACTTTTACCAGCTCTATAACTTGATTCCGAAGCATTTTGACTTTTCTATTCAATACCCGCAATGGTTGAAATTGAAAATCTCCCTTTGTCTCTACCTGAATCAGACGCCAATCAATAACATGGTTAGGATCATGTACATATTTCTTTAGTAAAGGGACATGAAATACATTATGCACATTCATGGAAGCAGACAATGCAAGCATGTATGCAACTGGCCCTATTCTGTCCAATATTTCAAATGGACCACGAAATTTGGCTGCCAGCTTTGTATAACTACCCAATTTCAAAGAGCTTTTCTTGGGCTTCACTTTCAAAAGTACATGCTCCCCTACTTTAAATTCTCTAGTTGTCTGGCTCTTGTCTACATAAACTTTCTGTCTATCCTGAATTGCCTTTAAATTCTGCTTGATCTTGACCACCTGGTCTTCCATGTCCTTGAGCAACTATGGCCCAAGTACCACTCTATCTGCGGGGTTGTCCCAGCTTACTGAAGTATCACATTTCCTACTGTACAAGGCTTCAAATGGGCTCATTCTCAATGAGGCTCGATACCCATTATTATATGCAAACTCAACCAAGTGTAAGTAATCTTCTCATTTAGATGGCTTATCCATCACATACATTCTCAACATGTCTTCAATTATTCGATTGGCTCTCTCTATTTTCCCATCTGTCTAGGGATGATATGTTGTGCTAAAGTTTAGATTTGTACCAAATCCTTTAAACAATCCCCTCCATAAATTGGAGGTAAACTTTGTATCTCTGTCTGAGACAATTGTCCTAGGTATTCCATGCAACCTAGCAATTTCATTCATGAAAATTTGTGTAATATTAGTCATTGTATGCGTTGTCTTCACAGGCACAAAATGAGCAGCCTTTGTTAATTTGTCAACCGCCACCATGATTGAATCATGTTGCTTATTCGTTCTGGGTAATCCTGTGATGAAATCCATGGTGATCACTTCCCATTTCTTCTTTGGGATTGGCAATGGCTGCAACAAATCTGCTGGGTGCCTATGCTCAACCTTCATCTTCTGACATTCCATACATCGAGCGATGTAATCAACAACATCCTTCTTCATTCCCGGCCAAAAGAACTGGCTTATTACTGTTGTAATTGTTTTATGGTAACTAGGATGTCCAACATAAGGAACATCATGCATTTCCTTCAGTACCAAATTCCCCAGTTCTCCAGAACTAGGAACATAGATTCTATTTTTATGCATGAGTATTTCGTCTTCCTTTATCTCATACTCCTTTATTTTCTGTTGTACATCTCCTTTCTGTAAGTTTTCCTTTACCTGTAGGTAATGCTGGTCTGTAACAAGGCCATCTAAAATTCTGCTCTTCAAGTCTGACTAATGCATGCTGACAACAGTAGCATGCATGATATGCACTCTTCTAC
>SNQJ01S0275532.1:0-11466 GCA_010110895.2 Picea sitchensis | reverse complement strand
CCTTACGCTTTATGTTCTTCTTCCTTTTATGCTCTATGTGCCATGTCCCTTCTATGAACCATTCCTCTTCTGTGCATTTCAACTACTGCACTCTCCCTCCTTCTACACACCTGAATCACTCTCAACAGCCCCAATCTCTTCTCTGTTCTGCATTTTTATTCTCTCTGTGCATCTTCTGCATCCTCTATTCACAATGCTTTTGCATGCTCTCCCCATGTTGAGTGCTCTTCTAATCATCATTGCAACTCTTCAGCTTCTCTGGCGGTTAAACCCATGCGTCCATCATCACTGGGTGTTATGCCAAGATTCCTTAGCCTCTCCAGCAGTCGAGACTCTTCGTTTTCTCTGTCACAGTCGAGCTTATTCCCTTTGTTGTAGTTCTAGGCTCCAACGGTCTTACATATTTCAATAGCCTCTATGATTAGTCTTCATGCCACTATAATATGCCTCGAGACTCTTCATATTCTCTGGAAATCACCCTGAAGTCTCTTCGAGTCCTCTAGCAAAAACCATCAGTCGTTTCTAGCAGTTACACTGTGAACCTCCAAGAAAATGCATCAGCAACTGAATTTCCAACCATCCAAGAGTCATGATTCAGTTCTGCTAACTGAATTGTAACTGGTCTATTAACTGTGAAGAGCAACAGTAGCCCTTCGATCATATTTCCAAGTATCCAACACCATTGGATTACAAGCACAGGGTCTCGTATTGATTTCACCATTTCGCATTTCAACATTTCGGCATTCATGTGGTGAAGAGTATCGACTCTTCATGTTATGATCACAGAAAAGAAGCTTAACTTGGTGCTAGCTCCTCCCTCTCACATGACCACTGATGGTGACCACAGCCTACACTAAAAGGTGTTTTCGCATTTCGGCATTTCGACATTTCGACATTCCTATGAAGAAGTTCCTCGACACTCCAAGTTGCAATCCCTGAAATGGAGCTAGATCAACGGTCCACAAGACTTCATAATCTAATCCCTTATTTTCTTAATCGAACGACTGACAAGATTTTGGTTTTTTTCCCTTTGATTCATCGTGACTCCAACAATATAAAATTCATGATCACAAAATCTTTGAAGTGATCAGACGGTTCACATAACCCACTGATATGGACGGTTGACGAGATTTCAGAGTTTTGCCTCTCGGTTTTTCGAGACTCACAATAGTCCCTTTCGACATTTCAGAGTTTGAGACTTCATGATGGTGGAGTTTCTTCTTTCTTTGTAAAACCTTGAAATAGAAAGTTTTGATGTGACGTAAACCTGCTGACGTCACACATGGATTGAAACGTGCTGAATGGCTGCCACATGTCTCTCTGATTCGTGACTTACATGTGCCTAAAATGTTGAATCAGCTTGACACTTGTCATTGCCTGATTTTGCCACATGTCCTTAGCTGATGTGGTTTGCTGACATGGTTTGTTGATATGCCTATTTCGAGATTTCAGGGTTCACTACTTCAAAGGTTAAAGTTCCTTTGATCTTTGATTTCCCGGTCTGCGNGAAACTCCGAAATGGAGTCTTTGTTGATGTGCCTATTTCAGGATTTCGGCATTTTTCATTTCACAACTTTGGGACTCCTGTGATGAAGAGTCTCAACTATTGACTCCTCCAACTCTCGGTATCCGAAACTCTGAAATGGAGTCAGATCAACGGTCCACAATCTTGATGATTCGACGGTCCAGATCTTTTTGTGATTTCGCATATCGCAAGTTCCTGTCGTGAGTTGCTTCCTTGACTCCTCCAACTCTTAGTATCTAAAACTCTAAAACATCGTGGTTTCACATTTCATGGTTTCATCATTCTTGTCATGATTTTCCTTGACACCTCCAACTCCCAGTATCTAAAACTCCGAAATGGAGATTAAGTCGTGGTTTCGCATTTCGCGATTTTCTGTTGTGAGTTGCTTCCTTGACTCCTGGAGTTTACACTTCTGAATGGGATCCAACGATCACTTGTTGAACTTTCCATTTCCATGCCATTATCCTTGTTTTGTTGGTCATGATATTTTCCATCAATTAAAAACACGCATACTCTGCACTATTGCTTCTGATCTTATCGAGCTTGCTCTGCTGCATCTTCCCAAAATACTTTTGGTGCCCGCCTGACACATTTTTCCTGTACTTAATCCATCGTCTTTGTTATACTTTCCATAAATGACAAGAATACGTTGCCTGTAAAACATGCCAACACTGACTTGTACCTCATGGAACAAGGCCCATTGCCTTTTAGAAGCCAGCTGGTGTGGTGGATGCCATCTGAAAATCTACGACCTCTATGGTGGTGAGAAGGATCTCCATCTGTGAAAAAGGATATTTCTATCCATGTGGTCTCTCGACACTCCATATATGCAAATTGAGAGCCTTGAGACATAATCTCCTTAGTTATCCAAAAAATGGGGATAACACATGGCTCCTACTTGGGGACATGTGCTTGTCATAGAGTGCATGAGAACTGCAACATCTCCTGGTCGGTTTGTTCCTTCCAAAACTTAGAGAAAGGTATCAAAGCATCTAGGGTGGTGCTATCACCCTTTATCCATATATATATATAATCCAAAAGGAAAAGGTAATCTAGAAAATAAAAATTTTGACATTTTTTTCAAAAATTTCTAAACTAAGCATGAAATCAATATGAAAGTAGAGAAAAATGAAAATAAAATGCATCTAAACTAATATGAGAAATAAATATGAAAATGAAAGAATTCAAAATGAGATACCTACTTCCCTAGTGCCTTGGGGCATGTTGTTCCAGAGTCTATACTTAAGGCTATAAAGTATAGAGCCTAGGCATCCCAAAGTGAGTGAGTGATAAAAAGGGAAAGAACAAACTTCAGGGAAGGAAGCTATGGCTGATTTATGATTTGTCTTTGTCTAGCTTCCAAATGTTCTTGGATGTTGATATCCCATTCAATGGCTGCCCATGAACGTTCGAGCTCTGCCCAGGTGATGGCAGTCTTAAGTGTAGTATCAAAGAGATTCAAAGCGATGTTGGTTTGATCCGATAGGTTGGGTTCAATGTTGGGTTGTCTTACAATAGGTACAGTCATGGAGAAACAAAGCTTTAAAGGGGGTTGATGTTTTAAAATTCTATTTCAATTTTAGATTATATAAGAAAGATTTCTCAGATCTGAATTAATAGTATAACAAAGCCAAAGGCCTTTTCCCGTAACAGATTTAAATTTGAAAAATCATGCATGAAATGTAAGAAAACATTAAGATGTCAACAATGAAAGGCTCCAATTGAGGAAGAATCTCACCCTGTAACAGAAGCAGAAAATAGACATGAAAACACATTGACAAAGCATAAAATATAGAGATCTAAGTAATCCACAGGTCTTGTACCTGTTGATAGCGGATATAGAGGAAAAACTGCAAATGTTTAGAAGACTAGACAGTTGATCACCACAGTAGAAGTTGCACTAAATTGCAACTAAGCATTCATCAAAGATATATGTGAGAAATGAAAATGGACATGAGATAACAGAGAATAACACATAACTCAGTCTTCACGGAATTCAGAGTCTTTGAATTTATTTTTCATTAATTTTGGCACAGGAAATCATCTATTACAGTTGGCCCCAAAAAGAAAAATTCCCCCCTAGTTCTCTTTTCAAAATGTACATTTAAACAAACTTCTAAACATTTCAAATTCAAATCGTTCTAGAAACTTGTCAGTTACAAATGAAAAATTGAAGCGTCTCATTTCCTCGTCTTTTGTCTTCCTTCATAAGGGAAAAGAACCTTCCTTTATTTTCTCCTCTGTCTCTAGAAATAGAACAGAGTGATATATATCATCATTTAACACCAGAAACCTGCCCTTTCACCTGCTCAATGCAATTGACACAGCTTTCAATCAACTGGGTTATCAACCTAGAAGGCTCTGCTTGGTTGTTTGCTTCAAAGGTGTAACAATTATTTTCCAAATGTGGAAATATTTTTACCACTTGTCGGTCTTCTGTGATGATAGACCATAATTGTAAACTTGGCTTTACTAGCCATTTGTCCACTTGGACCATATAAATCTGACTTATCTGGGATATTTCAGCTTGCTCCTTTTCCACATTTTCCTTGATATCTAGCAGGTGTTTAGCTATATTGATTTTGCCCAGCGTCCCAGCACTGCCTTCCTTATCAAGGTCTAAAAAACTTTTATTTATCAAGGCAAATGTTTCTTCACAAGAATTCATCACCTCTTTAGCTCTTCCTCTGCTCTCTGATATATTCTGCTCCCACACCTTCAGCAACATATTCCCTCTGGTTTGTTCTGCGATGGATAATTTGGATCTACTGACCATCTCTACTTTTGATGTGGCTATAACATCCTCTTGGAAAGCAACCCGAGCTACCCCAACTTCTCTTTCTCTCAAAGAAATATCTTCTAGCACTTGATCTATCATCTGAAAGTGATTTTCAATGGTTCCCACTTTAGCAAGTAAGTCATGTTGAGTTGTTAATACCTTCTGTCAGATTTCGGTGGCTTGGGATTGGAATATATTTATGTCTAAGACCTGGTTTTCAGAAACATCCAATTTCAACTGTAACTATATTAGTTGTTTCTCCTACCGGCTTACCTACGTTTGGTTTATTTGTTTCGACTAGTGCATCTCCTCAAGGTTGGATCTAAGTTTCTCGATCTCCTGCATATCAACTATTTTTGCTTGCTCGAGGATTTTTCTCACCTCATCCATAGCATTTGTTTTTTCCGTAGCCACTTAGCTTCCAACTTACCGATCAAGAGGTTCTTTCATTTCAACTGTGCCTTCAAAGTTCCAACTGAATACTGGTTGGATGTAGCATAATCCCCTAGTGTTCCTACTATCTTGTCAGTGAATTATTCCTCTTCTACGACCTTTCCTTCTGTCGGGATTTTAAATTTTTTAGCCACTGTGCCCACTTTTTGATATGATTCTTGCTTCACCACAACCTTCCTTTTCTTATCGAAGAAAAATTCATTAGGAGGTAGCTCTTCTACAAAAATGGGCGTTAGTTCTTCATTGAAAATACATCTTGCATCGAGGTTCCCCTTTGTGAACTGTAAGGGTGTGATAGAAGCAATGGGACTACCAACTTATTTAAATGATTGTTTTGGGATAGAATCCATGGCTAGCTTGCTTGATATGAGATATAGTGAGTCACCCACCCCTTGTGAGGCTATCTCTACGTGACTTTGGACCTGCTTTCCCGGTGTACCCTTTTCTAGGTTACCTTCCTGTTGATCGAGGATTTCAGCTCCTCGTTCTGAGGTCCAAACCTCCCCTGTTTTCTCTTGGTTCTACTCCTTTTCAGGGCTCGAGTCCTTTGAGCCTTTGGCTTCCATTTTTTGTCTAATATGAAGCTTTGGTGTTTCTCCCTGTAAAACCTGGGGGAGACAACTCCACCGGTGCTCCTGGAATTTAAGGAAATCGGCCATATCTCTGGGCGACAGGGCTTGAATCCAACTTAAGACTTCATAGAAGGACCTCGGACCCCATAATATTTCATCATGAGGTGAATCCTCATGTTTGTATTTCTTCAGGCCACAACTCACTAGGTGATTACTCACAACCTTATTAGGGTCATGCTTCTTAAACTCAATGTCCACCAATTTCATTTCTTCGAAGTCCGTAGCCTCGGCTCTAGCATGGCCAAAATGTAATAAGGAATATGCACCAATGTGAATGGGAAAGGGCGGCCATACCTTTCTCTATACTCCTTTGAGATCTTTGTTTATACTGTCGAGCATAGTTTGTCTGGTAATCTCACGACACAATAGCTTAACTGGCAAGAATAGCGGCAGAGTGTATGGGGGAACAGAGGTGCCAAATACCCTCATGTATGAAAATTCTACTTCTGTATACCAATACTCCACGCTATTTAGGTTGGCTGTGATGTTATCCGAAATACTTCGAGGCAGATGGCTGAAGATGGAGATATGCATTGGTACCATTACCCAGTTGAATATATCGTAGATGAATTCTTTGGCTTTATCCTCCCAAAGTTTCCAGTGGTAGACATGAATAGGCTCTGTATTAGATGGAGCCCAGCTCCAACTCATTAGTGGGAAAGGTTTCATGAAGAAAATAACGTCCATGATGTAAGAAGACATAAAGAACGAAGTCGATTTCCTACTTGCCCTCTACGCTCGGTATTCGGTAATTCGACTGGTCAGACTGTCAGACAACAATTTGGCCCAGTTGAAAGAGAAACCCTCAGCAACTGTATGAATAAGAAGTACCCATGGGAGGAAAAAGTGATTAGTGTCCTCCTTCCCATATAGCATACAGGCCATCATCGCTATATACTTGAATTGCGACTCTAAGGAGGAGATTGACCGTTAGTATCAGCCCTGAATTTCGTGGGGTGCGAAACCCAATCTTTGATCAGATCGGATAAATGTTTTCCATACTGTTCACATTCCTTCTTCTTGAAACCCTCTAGGAATTTGGCATTGTGAGTAAGGTTCGGTGTGGGTGACAGTTTATACATTGCATGTAAATGCTTCGGTCTAAAAGTCCCAATTTCCACCCTCTGTTCGTTGATAATTGTCCTAGTCAGGATGTCCACATGGTCCAATGCCCATCTAATCATATCATAATAGGGAAGAAGCCATGGCCTTGCCGCTATTTTGTGCATCTCTGCTTGAGCGACGATTTTGTATTTTGTGGACAAGTCATCCTTCTCGTTACCACTGGAATCATCTGAATAGACTATCAACTTGGATTGCAGAACGTTGGAAACGTACGTCCATGTTCTGACAGAATTAATACTTTGGGGTGAGGTATGAGAAGAAACATCCAAACCTTGACCTGAAATCTCGGTAGCTGCCTTGGGAACTTTTCATGGAGCCATGATAGAGAACCTTGCAACTAGATCCCCTATCGAAAGGATTGAAAACACAGACATAAGTTATCCTGGTGCAATGGCTCTGCGCGGAATATAAATGAAAACTGGAATAATGAAAGAAACCCCTTTGTCTTGATAATTTAAGCCCATGTGAGTCCTTGCTGACAGAACGGTCAAATCGTTTAATAGAAAGATTTAGAAGTAAAACGAGATCTTACTATCCATCACCTCACTGAAATTCAAATAAATGCCATAAATGCTTGACGATTCGTGACATGGAAAAACGCAGAAACATTCAAAAATTCATTCGTAAACTGTGTGTGTTAATGGTTTCTTAAGGCGTTAATTAATCTAGTTTAGTTATTTTAATTAAGTGTGCTTTAGTCACTAATCCCTTTTTTGGCATTCTCTGTATCATATGATTTCTCTCCTAGTCTTTGAACCCTAAAAACCTGAAATCGCGATGGTGCAATTTAGTTGATTGTCTATGATTTGAACTAAGCCTTTAATTAATCCATGCTTAATTAATGAATATCACGACTTTGTGGATCAGAGTTACAAAGGTGATTCTTTTTGGGGAAGAAATCGTCGAGTCACAAAATCACGATAATGATTAATTAAGCTTTAAAGTGATTTACTTTGGATATTAACCTAGGTAACTTTAAAACAACTTCATGACTTCACATGTCGGAGGTTTGAGAAGTGTTCAATGTGTAACTCCTGAGAGCGAGAGTGAGAGGTAATAAAATATTATAATCCCTGCTTAGTCATTTAGTAATGGTGATTAGAACTAAAAAAAAATTCTCCATTTCACGTGTCGGTATACTGCGAATTTAATGGGTAGAATCATGAAATAAACGAAGTCCTGAAATCCAGATTTTTGGGATTAAGTATAATGTTTGACCTATTTAAAGAAAGAAGACTCCAACATAGGCTCCAACTAGGGATATCGTCTCCTTGCGGGACGAGAAGGACAGTAGACCAAGTTCTTGTATTGGGTAAATGGAGTCATCAGTTTGCTTCTGTGAAACTTGTTTGGAAAGAGGATATAGAGGGAACTTTGAGGTTTCAACTTTATTTCCAGAAAAGTTTCAAAACTTGACACGCTTTCTAAACTCAACTATAGTCCATTCGATAACTTTCCCTTTCTCGAGACTGAATTCGGTTCTGCTTAAGACGGTCCAAACAATCTTAGGAAATTCAACATGTCCTGTAGGTTTTGGATTGCATCAAAACGAAGTAAATTCCATGCTTTAAATCAGGGAGACCTGCATGAACTTGGGCTGTGGATCTAGTTTCGAAAAAGCTAATTACGAGAGTGTAGTATAATTTATGTATGACAACCTTACAGATATCTTAGATATTGCTTCACTGCCAGCGAGCCTATTTACTACCTCGGTGAAGTTATCTAGTTCCCTTTATTGAATTTCCTTTCACCACTCCAAACTGTAATTTTGCATTTAAATTCTCAGATGAGGGAAATCATTTTATGAATTTCCTTTCATCATCTCTTTGGACTAGATGGGGGCAGTCAATTATGAATTTCCTTTCACCATCTGTCTTATATTTTACTTTTGGAATATGAAGTGGGGGAAATCAATTGGTATAAAGTATACCAACGGTGATATCTGTGTAATATTCACAACAGAGGCCTGCCAACTTGCTTTGACTACTCTGGACCAACTTTCTCTTGACCTTCAAAACATCCTAGTCTGAAGGAAATTATGGGAGAATTTATTTCCAGGGGCCTTCCTTTGATAAAGACTTAATAATTTGAAACCTGTTAAAATACCTAAGAGAGTTAGGATCAACCTACGCATAACTTCGTTCAGTAGGAGACCAAGGAATCATGAAGGCTAGCTTATTTTCTAAGATTCGTTCGCTAGTTTCCAGAGTTAAAGCATAACTTCTTCTTCCTCTGTGGAGGGCATGGGAAGGTGTCAGAGCTTAAGGAGAGGAGATCAAGGATGGAAAAAGGAAAACAGAGAAGGCTTTGGATTTAGAAAAACCCAGATATTAACACGCAATCCTGACTCTTGGAATTTGTTTTGGATATGCTTTACTTTCTCTGTTTGTTTTGATTATTTTTTATCTTATCCAGGTGAGCCTTTTTAGAATCCACAGTAAAAAGTTGTTATTTTAATGACATGTCAGGTGAAGATATCATACTCGTGAGACCATTTCTACGTTTAAGTGATATTTGTTTGAAACCCAGATACTTCGGAAATTCATACCTTTGCCTTACCATTCTGTCCTCTTCTTAAAAATTTATTATTATTATTATTATTATTATTCATTTTGTCACCTGTTTCGGGTGAGTCAATTTCCTGATACTCTCCTTTTTTTGTTTGGGCTGTAAGCCGAAATCCTGTGAGAAACAACATGAAGAGTATCAAGTCTTCAAAATTTATGGGATTCGATGTGTTGAAAAATTTCATATCTCTACTTCTAGGAAATCACTAAACTAGTTTTATTTGCGATGAAAGTGGACTTACCGAAAAGCTATAAAAAACAGAAAACACAAACTAGTATATACAATGGAGATTTGGAACTCATTTATTGCATATAGTTCTTTAAATAATGCCCATTGATAGGGGCATTGAGGATTTTACTGTCCAAATTATGTAACAGAAATGAATTCTTCCCTTCAGAAGCTGAGACTTTGAACAGTCCATACCAGATATGATCAAATTTACCATGTTTTTCTGAGTCTTCCCTCCTAGCATCCCATTTCAAAACCAAATCGCCAGGGAGGAACTCTCTATTTTTGGCCTTATGATCGAACAACGCTTTCATGTTGTCTTGGTATTTCTGTGGCCTTTCGTCCACTTCAGCCTTGTGTTGTTGAACTTAAATCAGCTGATTTATTCTCCTTGTGACATGGGTTGGTTCTTCTTTCTCATCTTTCCAGAGCTTCATTACAGGAAGCACTAGATTTATAGGGAATACCACTTCAGTCCCATATACCATTTGGAAAGGTGAAGTAGCAATAGATTTATTTGTACCTATCTGATTTGCCCACAAAGTGTACTTGAGATGCACATGCCAAGATTTTTTGTTTTCGCTCAACACTTTCTTAATTATGGTAATTAAAAATTTATTTGACGATTCAGATAACCCATTTCTTTGAGGGTAATATGTAGTGGAGTGGCCTAATATGATGTTGTATTTTTGGCAAAAACTAACCATTTCCATAGACTTGAATGCATGGGAATTGTTCGTGATTATCTTTCGGGGACAGCCGAATCTGGACAGTATGTTCTCTTCCAGGAAATCTATTACCACTGAATCGGTCGCCTTTCTAGTCAGAATAGCCTCCACCCATTTCGTGAATTAATCTGTAGCAGTGAGGATCCATTTGTGTTGAGCGCTAGAATGTGGGTTGATTTCGCCTATAAAATCTAACCCCCATTGTTGAAATGAAGCTTCGGTTTTGACAGGAACCAGAGGTAGCGCTGGAAGCTTCTGTTTTCCCGCGAACAAATAGAAAGGGTTACAGGCTCTGACTTTGGCATTGACATCTGAGAATATTTTAGGCCAATAATATCCTGCCCTCAGGATTTTATAAGTTGTTTCCCTCTAGGCGTGATTCCCTCCGCATACTCCATGAAATTCGTTTATGACCCCCTCTGTTTCTGATTCTACTAAACAAACCAGTAGGAAGCTTAATGGTTCCTTCAAGTACAATTGGCTTTCAGATATACAATACTTCACCGCATGCAGCTTCAATGTCCTAGATTTAGCTGGAGATAGATCGCTAGGACATTTCAGGGTCAAATGGTAGGACACTATGTCTTTATACCAGTCCGATAAGGCAAAATTTTCTTTGATTCTGGTTGTATCTATTTGGTCATAGAGCTCGTTTACATCCCCACATCCTTCATATCCCTGCAGGTTATTCATTCTGAGTTCTTTGAAATTTGATTCAGCTAAGAGCTTAGCTAAACCCTGTCCTTTTACTAGTTTTGTTGTTTTCACCTCTAGATGGAATTCTTGAATTTTAGCAAGCCACCGACCCCTCTTCCCATCACTGTCAGGTTGAACCAATATATCTTTTATAGAACTGGTGGGCACGTATGAAATTACCTTGGAGTGTATCACGTAGGTTCTAAAAGACTTCAACGCCTTCACCATAGCATACACTTGTTTTCCATTATATCATATCTCAATTCAGCGTCTCTAAGACTTTTACTAAAAAAACCTATTGGTTTCTCGAAACCTTCTTCATTCTTCTAGAAGAGTACTGTCACCACTGTGTGTTTGGAGGTGAACAAGAAAATCAGGAAATATTTTAGATAATCAGGGCTTGCTAGTATGGACGCTTCGCTGATAACTTTCTTGATGCATGAAAACGACGCTTTAGCTTCTGTCGTCCATTTAACTTCGCTCTTCTTATTTAGAATATCTGTGATCAATTTCACGATTTCAGCAAAGTTTGGGATAAATCTTCTCAAAAAAAATACTTTTCCTAAAAATGATTGAATCTCTTTTACATTTCTAGGAATATTTATGGTGTCTATAGCTTCTACCCTTTTAGGGTCAATTTTAATTCTGTCTCGAGACACAATGTGGACTAAGAGTTTACCTTCTTGCATCACAAAGTGAGACTTCTTGGGGTTTAAGGACAAACCAAATTTT
>SNQJ01S0275531.1:0-11466 GCA_010110895.2 Picea sitchensis | reverse complement strand
CTTATCTTGATTGCAGGAATCTTTGTAGAAGGGGCAGCAACAACAAGGAAATAGAAGGCTCAACGAAGGATCTACTTCAAGCATCGTTAAAAGGGTGAGTCGATTCTTCCATTGTTTGCTCGAAAAGGGGTTGAGATTTTGGGTAGAAGGTTAAAAGTTAAATCTTAAGGGTCATTTTCTGCATATAAGTTTAGAGCCCTAGCTTATTAGTCCGTAGGGTAGAATACCCCACAACAGACTGTGAGGAGCCTCATGGTTGAATTACAAAGCTGCAAGGCTGACAATGAGAGGATGATGAAAGAACAAGAGAAGAAAACATAAATTAACGCAATTTTACTACAGAGCTTATCTGACCTACAAAGACAAATGCAGCATGAGCCTGAAATACAGAAACAGGGTCATATCAGTGGCCACACTGAGAGGAGCACCTCAAAAAAGGTCCATCCCAGAGGTAAAGGACAAGCAGCGGATGATTCCTCTGGGAAGGAAGCTGGCGGTTTGGAGGGCTCTTCTAGCAGCAGAACTAGTTCTTATTCCTGAAGAAGATAGAAGAAGTGAAAGCTTTCCAAGGGTCATAAATTCGAAGAATTCAGGAAGGCCAAACCACCCTCCTTCGACTGTGAAATAAAGAAGGGAGAGGAAGCAGAGGCCTGGCTGCTTGGACTAAAGAAGTATTTTAGAGTCCATGACTTCTCAGAAAATTTGAAGGCCCGAGTGACCACCTTCAACTTGAATGAAAGGCTTCCATTTGGTGGGAAGACCTTAAGAATGTGAAAGGGGTTCGCGAAGAGGACCTATCATGGGAACGGTTTGAGAAATACTTCTAGAAGAAGTATCTGTCGAAAAAATATTTCGACGAAAAGACCAAAGAATTCTATGAACTCAAATTGGGGCAACTCACTATAGAGGAATATGTCAGTAGATTCCTCGAGTTGCTTAGGTATGTACCTTATATAAAATAAGAAAAGGCGAAGGTGAAACTTTTCATCAACGGACTACCTAAGGACTATCGGAACAGAATTGAATTTGATTAGCCAAAGACCCTAGAAGGCACTATCTGAAAGGCAAGATATTGTCATGAACAGTTTGGACATCAGACAGAACCTCGCGAAGGCTGGAAATCAAAGAATAGTTCAGGATTTCAGAGAAAGGGGAGTAAATCCCAAATATTTAAGAACTATAAGAAGAACTCAAGGATGAGTTTCCCATCCCAGAGTGTACACCAGCAAAACTTTCCCTCCTTAGGCAAAAATAAAACTTCTGGATCTGTACCAGTGAAGGCTGATAACCCAAAGAGAGAACTGTTGAAATGTTGGGGTTGCAGAGAAAAAGATCTACTGAGAGACTCTCCACACCGACAATAGAATAGTCAGAGAATTTACAGCATCCAAGAAGCTACCACCATCAATGATGTGGTCAGAAGTGTGCCACAAATTTATGCAGCCTTGGATAATAACCAAGACGACCACCAAGCTTCAGTGGTGGAAATAGAAGGTATGATTTCCAACCATCTAGTGTTTATTTTGATTGACCCTGGCTCAAACTTGAGTTATATATCCCCTAAGACTGTTTATAAGTGTAAACTATAGCCACATAAACCTACCAAGCCATGGTTGGTACAGTTAGCCACTGGAACCAAAAGAAGGGTAGCATAGGTCATACCAGCCTTCCATTTAATGTTGGGTGAATTCCCCACCCAAGCAACCCTTAACATATTACCATTGGGATCGTATAATTTGTTGATTGGTATGGACTAGCTAGCCGCCCATAAATCTAGATTGGACTATTACCATAAAACCTTAGAATGTGTAAGTAAAGAAGGAAAAAGGATAACCCTTCAAGGGATCCGAAAACCTGTCTCAGTGAGACAAATATCAGCTCTACAAATGAGAAGATATTGCAGAAAAGGATGTCCCCTATATGCAATACAAGTATTGAAAACAATTGAAGGTGACAAACCAAGCCTTGAAGACCACCCTACCCTGAGAGAATACAGAGATGTATTTCCGGAAGAGGTATCGGGTCTACCTCTGAGAAGGGACATTGACTTCTCTATAGAACTTGCACCGGGAGCAGTGTCGGTGTCTAGGACACCCTACCAGATGAGCACTCCTAAACTAGTTGAACACAAATTGCAATTGAGAGAAATGATGGACAGAGGATATATCTAGCCCAGCGTGTCTCCATGGGGAGCACCAGTCCTGTTTGTGAAAAAGAAAGACGGTACCCTCCGACTGTGTATAGATTATAGACAACTCAATAAGGTAACCATAAAGAACAAGTACCCCTTGCCTAGGATTGATGACCTGTTTGATCAATTGGGGATGCATCTATTTTCTCAAAGATTGAATTGACGTCGGGACACCATCAAGTCTGAATCAAGGGTGAAGAAATCCATAAAACTACCTTTCGGATGAGGTATGGTCACTATGAGTTTGTGGTAGTGCCATTTGGGTTAACCAATGCCCCTGCCACTTTCATGTTCTTGATGAACAATGTACTCAGCAAATTCCTAGACAAAATTGTGTTGGTTTTTATTGACGACATATTAAATTACTCCAAGAATAGAGAGGAACATGAGGAACACCTTAGGCTTGTGCTTGAAGTGCTAAGAGAACATCGACTCTATGCCAAATTTAGCAAGTGTGACTTTTTCCAGAAGAAAATACATTACTTGGGCCATGTCCTATCTGAAGAAGGGATAGCAGTAGACCCTGATAAGATCAGGTCTATTATGGAATGGCCTGCCCTGAAGGAAATTTCAGATATCAGATCCTTTATGGGATTAGAAGGATACTATATGAGATTTATAAAAGGATTCTCCAAGATTGGTTGTCCAATCACTGCCCTCCAAAAGAAGGGGACATAATTCACATGGACACAAAAATGTGAAGAAAGATTTTAAACCCTGAAACATCTACTAACCCACACACCCATGCTAAAGATCGTCGATCCTGAAGTTGACTTCCTCATGTGCACAAATGACTGTAAAGAAGGGCTTGGAGGAGTCCTTATGCAGGGAGGAAGTGTGGTCTGCTATGAGTCCCAAAAATTGAACGAGCACGAAGTCAACTATGTGACCCATGATCTGGAGTTGGCCGCTATAGTGCACGCCTTAAAAATGTGGAGGCATTACCTCCTAGGAAGGAAATTTGTAATTATGACAGATCACTGTGGATTGCAATATTTGTTTGACCAAACAAAGCTCAATGCTAGACAAGCTAGGTGGATGGACCTCCTTAGCGAGATTGATTTCGAAATCAAACACATTAAGGGAAGGGAAAATAGGGTGGTTGATTCCCTTAGCAGGAGCATGAAAACAATTCACCTGGCCGCAGTGAGCACCTACGAGACAGATGTCAAGGAAAGAGTCAGAAATGCATAAGAGATAGACACATTCTTCCAGACCGTGACCTCGTACCTGCAGCAAGAACCCACACGGATAAAGTATGGAAGCTACCAGATGATGGAAGGAGGTCTACTCACTTACCGAAGAATATTGTATATCCCAGATTGTGACAACTTGAAGAGGTTCATACTGGATGAACTACATAAATGACCCTATTCTGGTCATCCAGGATACTAGAAAATGATCATGACCACTAGGAAGCAATTCTACTGGCCTGGGTTGAAGAAATACATAGCCGAGTACCTATCCAAATTCATAGAATGCCAACAGGTAAAGGAAGAACACCGACACCCGACATGATTAATACAACCTCTGCCAATCCCAGAATGGAAATGGGAAACCATCTCCATGGATTTCATCATAGGATTACCAACCTCGACCAAACAGAATGACGCCATCATGGTAGTGGTGGATAAATTGAGAAAGCCCGCTCTTTTTATCCCCATCAGGTCAACTTGTAAGGCAATAGACATCACCAACGTATTCATGAAAGAGATATTTAGACTGCATGGTATGCCGAAAGAGATCGTGTCTGACAGAGACACGAAATTCACTTCCAACTTTTGGAAATCAATGATGGCAGGTTTAGAGACCAAGTTGTTGTTTAACACCACCTATCACCCTCAAACCGATGGACAGACGGAAAGAGTGAACCAAAAACCAGAAGAAATGCTAAGAATGCATGTAATGCATCAACCCAAGAAGTGGGAAGACTATCTGCCACTGGTGGAATTTGCCTACAACAACGGCTACCAAGAATCCTTAAAGATGAGTCCCTTTGAAGTCCTCTATGGTAGGTCATGAAACACTCCTATCAGTTGGAGTAATCCCATAAACAAAATTTCCTTGGGACCTGACATGTGGAAAGAAATGGAACAACAAGTGACTCAGATAAAAAAAAATCTGAAGGTCGCTCAGAAATGACAGAAAAGTTACGCCGACCAAAGGAGAACTCCAAGAGAGTTCAAGATAGGAGACCATGTATATCTCAGAGTTAGGCCCAGGAAGAGTTCCCTGAAAATGGGAGCTTGTGCCAAGTTGGCACCTTGGTATTGTGGACCCTTTGAGGTTCTAGATAGAGTGGGACCTGTAGCCTATAGGCTAGCACTTCCTCCCACAATAAAAGCACATAATGTTTTCCATGTTTCATTATTGAAGAAATATGTACATGATTCTAATCATATAATTGACTGGTCTGTGATCGAGGTGGAACTAGAGGGATAATTCCTACCAGAACCTCAATGCATACTGGATAGAAAGGAAACCCCACTTTGGAACCGAACCATTGCACAGGTCAAGGTGCAGTGGAGACATTTTGGCCCAGATGAGGCTACATGGGAAATAGAGGATGCCATGAAACAGGTATATCTGATTTTGTTTACCTCTGTACATACATGTCATATTGATAGATAGAACATCGAGGATGATGTTCCTTTAAGGGGGAGGGAATTGTAACACCCTTTTTCCCCCAGTCTGTAAAAATAACTATACTGGCCAAGAACTATGGCAGACTCAAAGATGTGAATGTGTGATTTTGAATGGACCTTAGTATAAAATGTCAACGAATGTAAATAATGTTATGAATATATGTTGCAGGACTGTTGGGAGGGGGATGTGCTGAAAAGAGACCACGATTGTTGATGAAAGGTGGTGGAAGGCACCTGGAATGGTGGCACTAACTTCCACCGAAACCAATACCGTATTTGGTCTTCACTGGCCCAAAGATCAAGAGAGGCTCACTAGCCCCGAAATGAATTACTCGCCAGGTCGGTAGGTGAAGACGCTCCTCATGAGTTAATGAGCGATGAGGGTGAACTGCCCATCTGTGGAAGCCTCAGACCTTACCACCACAGGGAATTTCCTGCCACACACAACCTCGACAGAAAAGAAAAGGCAGGAAAGAGGTGTGGAGGGGAGTCAGTCGCAACAGAGATAGCAAGAGGGGAGAAATCGGAAGTACTCTGGAAAAATTATACAAAGTGATTGATAAGTAGAGAAGAAGGAGAGTAACCTTCATTCTCGAAATCTGACGAACAGAGACTTAGTCTCATAGCATCGTGGTCTAAGCTCGGGGGTGGCTAGTGGTAAATCCATTTGGAATCGTTGAGCCTATGGTTGGGTGGAAATGAGCACCCCTCTCAGCAGTTGCATCACCTGGTGTTTTCTGATAAGTGTTTATATCTTGTGTCTTGCATTGAATATCTTGGAACATATTCTCATGGTTTGAATACTTATAAATGGTTTCTGTGTAGAAATGTCTGCATGATGTTTTGATCAGAAATGGTGGTTACATGCGTATATTGGAATGACCACATTTGATTTTTTTGGATATAGATATATGTATTTGAAAAAAATTCAGTTTTCAAGTTTGTTCTCGGGAGATTTGTTTCCCTTATTTGTCTCACATGATGCCCTGAATAGATTTCCCCACAGCGACACCCTTTTGAGATCATTCCCTTACATTCTAGAGACGGGGTAAGTTCCTGGATAGAACTACCATCTTAGTAAACCCTTGAGTTTTCTTTTACCTGTCATAGATTTTAATAAGCTCGGTGACTTAAGAAGACATTTCAGTATGGTCTTTGAACCTGGTGAAAGTTACCCGAGAACACGAAGGAGGATTTTATGGATTAAGTCTTAAAACCCTGCACGAGGGAGAGTGATTCTCTTAGATCTTGATATTTCGACGTTTTGGCATTTCAGTACCCGGAATACCCAAGGGAAAGTTCCCTTGCACTCGCAATTCCCAAAATCCTGACTTGTGAAATCCCGAAATGGATTAGCATGTATAGATTCAGCATTTCGGTGTTTCGGTACCCGGAATACCTAAGGGAAAGTTCCCTTGCAATTGCAAGTCCTGAAATCCTGACTTGCGAAATCCTGAAATGGCTTAGCACGTATAGATTTGACATTTCGGTGTTTCAGTACCTAGAATACCCAAGGGCGATTTCCCTTGAACTCGCAAGTCCTGAAATCCCAACCTGTGAAATCCTGAAATGGCTTAGCACGTATAGATTCGGCGTTTCGGTGTTTCAGTACCCAGAATACCCAAGGGAGAACTCCCTTGCACTCGCAAGTCCTGAAATCATGACTTGTGAAATACCGAAATGGATTAGCACGTATAGATTCGGCGTTTTTATCTTTTAGTATTCGGAATACCCAAGGGCGAGTTCCCTTGCACTCACAAGTCCCAGAATCCTGACTTGCGAAATCCCAAAATAGTATAGTGTATTTTAGGGTTCGGTGTTTTGGAGTTTCGGCTCCTGGGAAACCAAGGTGCGAGGCCTCTCGTTCTCACATATCGCGAAATCCCGATGGAGGAAACCCTGAAATGATAATAGCACAGATGAGATATGGTGTTTCGGTGTTTTGGCACCCGGGATACCTAAGGGTTATATCCTCTTGTCATCGTACATCGTGAAATCCCGACTTACGAAACCCTGAAACGAGATTAGCGTATATATATATGAGCTTCGGAGTTTCATCTCTCGGGAAACTCAGATGTGATACCTCTTGTCATCGTACATCACAAAATCCCGACTTGCGAAATCCCGAAATGAGCTTAGCATATATATATAATGAGCTTCAGAATTTCGGCTCCCAAATATCCTAGATGCAAGACCTCCTGTCTGCGCATATCGCAAAATCCCGAAGTATGAAACCCCGAAGTGAGTATAGCATGACTAGAATTTAATGTTTTGGTGTTTTAGCACCCAGGATATCTAGAGGCAAGTCTCTTGTACTCTCCAGTCTTGAAATCCCGACTTGTGAAACCCTGAAATGGCATAATGTGTCTAGAGTTTGGATGTTTCGGTGCTTCAACACCCGGGAAACCTAGATGTGAGACATCATGTCTTCGCGTAGCCCGAAATCCTGACTTACGACATCCTGAAATGATAGAGCATCGACAGGTTATGATATTTCAGAGTTTCGGCTCCCGAGAGACCCAGGTGCAAAACCCTCCTGTCCTCGCATATTGCGAAATCCCGATAGGCGAAATCCCGAAATGGATTAGCACACATATAAGAGGCAAAAACTAGGGTTTAGACTGTGTAACAATTATTGTGCTTTTGTGATACAGGTTGAAAACAAAGTAACAAGACTCTCAAGTAATCAATATCAATAGGAACTTTATCAAGGATAATGGGAAATTGGAGATGTAGAAATTTGCCAAAAAAAAATAAAAATAAGCGTAAAAAGTGGAAAAACACTCCAAAAATACCAGTCTATTTTTTATCACTAACAACAGGCACAACAAGTGGAATTTGGACTCAAAAAATAGAGTGTGTCAGATTCAACCAAGGATGCACCCAATTACAAATTCAATTCAACTCAACTTAATGTTGATTTCACACTTATAAATAAATTATTACAAGTATAAATGATCTTGAATGCCTAACAATGCTTCATGACGTGTTGATTTTATAAATTTGATTTGTCCATTGCTAATGTGAAATGTTGATGATTTCGTTGAATGTTGATGTATTTGAAAACTTGAATGCTTGAAAATTCTTAAAAAAGGTGTGATTACTTGTTCTTGATTGTGATTGGATGGTATTAATTGTACTTGAACTTTGTGTATGTATGATTATGTCAATACTAGACATACAATATCATAAATCAACCATGAAAAAACCACCATCACACATAACGACGATGTCCTTAGACCACCTTATTCAATTTCGGGACAAGTCTAGGATAAGATCCACCACCAAAAAAGAATTTTTTTATTAAAAAATTGATAAATGAAAAAAAATTCAACTTGCACTGTGTTCTCCTTTTCAATGACAACTGTGTTTTTCTCCTTTACAAATACTCCTCCCTTGTATCTATGTATCATATGGTATCTCTAATATGGAGAAAAAACCAAGCACTTTGGTTTTGAATAATTCCCTTTCAACATCAAATCAAAATGCCCACTTGATTTGTACATAATAAGCACTTATGCACAATTACAATACTCCAATGACCCCTTTTTTATTGTTATTATATTGTTTCTTTTATGTAATAAAGAAAAGTGTCTACTTTTCACAAAACACTTCACCCAACTTCAAAGCCCTCAATCCATATGATTTATTTTAACAAAAATGTTCGATCTCCAATTTAAAGAAGGGGAACTTTTATTTCTTTCACCATATAAAGTAAATAACGAGGAATAAAATAGAATACCTCTCTTTCCATGCATTGAATAATTGACCTGAGAAGGGTTGTCATAATTCTCTCCTTGTGTATCACACACAACGTTTCCAACTAAATCACTTAGTTATCATCTTCATCAACCATATTGCATCATGGTCGTATCTTGTATATCACTACTAGCTTTCTTTCTGAGTGGTTGTAGCATCTCATTTGAGAATGAAGAGAGTCGGTCCTTGGGAATCGATCTGAGGCTGAAAAGATCATCCGTTCATTCTCTGCTTGAAAAAAAATGTAAGGTTAAAGGTTGAAAGTAGATTTCTTCAATGATCTTGGATTCATTGGACAATTTTCTTGAGTAGAACGATTATCATTTGTTGTTGTTCTCGGATTGGTATATACTAAGTGAATGCATCAAACTGAAGGAATGACACTCTAGCAAATGAAATGCCTAAAGGCTTGATGTTATGGAATAAATATCAATTGACAAAAGGTAGATATAATATCGAGATCTATTAAAAAACTTGATACAATATAACGACTGAGACACCGAGGGACGCTCTGGGGATTAACAATGAAGTAAAAGTGAAGTCATTGTAGATCGAAGATACCTCATAGCATTGTGTTGATCTCTTGTTAAGTATGCAAACAGATATAAACAGTGTATGTCACAGGCTAACAATAAATTCCATAGAAATGGTTGAACCCAATGGTCATGAAGCTTCCTTTGATATACTCATAAATATATGGTCCCATCACATCATTATGTAGCTCAAGCTCACAGTGCCTTGGAAATACATTGGAAAATTGATCTATGAAATCTGGGTGTGTTGATTTGAATGTGGATGAGCATATCTAGAAATTGGGCTTCTATATATAAATGTGGTTCAATGACAAATAATTTTTGATCTACAGTGTGGGTTTGCAATAACAAGAAAAATTCCATAAATTTTGGCTACGATTCAGGCTCTCATTCTAATCTTAAGAACGCTTTCAAAATTGTATATAACACAGTGCCCGAGTGTTCGAACCAAGAGTTTTCTATATTGTAAACATATTAGCCAGTGAACCGTCATCCATTTCTACATCGTCTTAACAAACAAATACTCAAAACAAATGTTTAGTAGCTATCTCAATCGGATCTCCTACCTCTGATAGATAATTATTTCTCTAGCTATCCTTCCATTCGAGCTTTTACCACATCATTGTAGATTCGTTTTTATGGATCATGAAAGATTGTTGGAAGCTCCACTGCTTGCAAATTGGGTTGTCTAGAGGGCGAGCTAAGCCATTTGAAAAAATGAATCTACCACCAACTTCTACAATCCCATTAAATGGGTTGTAGATCTATCCAGATTGGGCCTCCAACTCTCTATCCAATATGGTATCGTGCTTGCAGAGTAGTTTTGCGCATACATTCGAGCCTTTTCACTTACAAAAATTAGATCTCCAACATCACAACGCCTCCAATTGCATATCTCAAACAAATTCACCTTTGGAAGATCTGCATGGTTGATATTGCAGCATGACTAAAATAGTGGTGAACTCGATTTCAAATCACTCATACAGACATCAGGCCCTTAATACCATAAGAATCTCTTATACCAATTGAAGAAATTGAGCATAAGAATATTAGGACAAGAAGATTGGCGGAAAAGGGTTCAAGCCATAATTCTCAACATTGTATTCATCTTAATGATATAAATATATAATACAATAATGAAACCACCTCAATTTTTCTCACATAGACACCTCATAAGGAGATAAGGTAGGAGGAGGAAATATAGACACCTCATAAGGAGATAAGGTAGGAGGAGGAAATATAGGAATCTAGAAATACACTTAGGATAACAAATATATCCTAGTATGTGAAATATGAAAAGGTGGTATACTAAGACTTAATGATTGTATATGAGAAAGAGGCTAACAGAGAATTCTTGCAGTATAACAATACAATGAAGATCTTGGTTTCTTAGTGCACTCATGGCTCTTATTTATAGAATTTATTCAAGGAAAAATGTAATTGGTTCTTGGTGTGAACAAGGGGCCTTTTAGGGCACCCTCTATTCCTTGACCAGCCTCCCATTCAAATTTCGCTCAGATATGAGGGTCAAATCATATTGGGAGCTGGTCCATAAGTGGTTGAGGGGCCGACAAGATCCATAAATGTGTCGTTCATAGAAGTGTGCAGATTTTCTCATACACATTCGTGCACTTGGTGCATTGTGTGCTCTGAGGGCTTTGTTGGCATGTGCACACTGTGCACTATGTGCGTGCTTCCTTTGGTGAATTTGCGCATGTCAATTTTTGACCCAATTGTATAGTTTTTTTTCCTTTTAAATGTATTTCAATGTTGTAGGTGAATTAATGGTTGTTCTCATTATTGTGTTTCCTTAACCATTTCCGTGCAATGTTGCGGATGATATTTCAATGATAACACCTACTAAGGACCACGGTTATGGTCTAATCATTGCAATGGTGATGAAAAATAAAATCGATTGAGGTTTGGGAAAGACAAGGTTTAGGCCATAATGTTTAATGTTGTCTTAAAACAAAATACAAGATCCACAATAGAGAGGCATAAGTAAGAGGAAGAAGATGAATGGATTCTCCATGTGCATCAAAATGTTGGAGGAGTCATGTAAATGGAGTCATCCTCCAAACCTTCTCCTGCAACTTGTTGGTCATAAGTGTTCGTGCTCTTTTCGTCAATGAGTGAGCAAAAAGCAAGCACTTACATGCCTACTTGGGCTCTGATAGGCATGACAGCTGTAATGCAAAAGGTTATAAAGAAAATAGTAAAGGTATGAACAAGAATTAAGCAAGAAATAAACAACAACATGAGCATAAAAAAAACAAAAACTAAAACTAAATACAAGTGACAATGGAACAAGTTCACCAATAGATAGGCTGATCTGATT
>SNQJ01S0275530.1:0-11466 GCA_010110895.2 Picea sitchensis | reverse complement strand
TATTCAATATAATACAAAATTGTCAAAACATAATTATTAGGAGTTCAAATTTTCATTTCATTTGTTTAATAATGTAAAACACTGTAATGAGGAAGCATGAGCAAGAGGGGTTATCTACAATCCTAGAGGAATAATAGTTCACACTTATGAATGGAACCTTGGAATCATGTCCAACAAGAAGGTATAAGCTTATGTCCTTTTACAAGGATTTAAATTGGCCACCTCTGTACAAATAAAAAAGCTAAGAGTGCTACGAGATTCTAGTCTAATCATAAAGCATATGAATTCAAACACCACTTTCTTGGATATACACCTCGCATCCATTCTGGCAAGGGTACAACACAATTGTAGCAATTTTGAGGCAGTGGAATGGTTCCACATCCTTCGAGTCCACATCCTTTGAGAGCACAACACAATGGATGATTGAAAAGTCCAGATGGCCATAAGGAAAAAAGGGGGGGTGTTACACATTAACAATTGAAGGCATAATCAACATATACCATAGTCCACATCAAATATCAATAGATCAAGAATCATTACAATGAATGGCAAAAGGAATGACTTATGACACCCACGTATCAAGGATAGGGTGGATAAGACAAGCCCACATTTGATGCATGCTTCATCCAATACCCCCTCCTTCTAATGAATGCATCGCTTTGGTTATCAGGGACCACGATGGGATAATGTCTCAATTGCTCTTGGTTGTCGGTATCACCACCTTCTAGCTTTTCTTGAGAGCTCTCAAGCACGGTTTAGATGATTTTTGGCACCTTGGCTCAAGCCCTCCTCCTTTGTCATCACCAACCATAGCTCTCTCAACCAAGTTTGGAATAAATTTCATATCAGAGGTTGAATTCTTACAAGTCCATCTTTCCTTCTTATAAATCTTAGTTTCAGAATCAGTTGCAGGGCATTGTTTGGGAGACGGGCTTTGTAAGTGAACCCCTGGCACCCTCAATCTGCAATTCTTGGCTCTGAGGAAATGGATTTTTGTGAGCTTCATGAAACCCATTGTTCTCTCTAATGACATGAGAATTTACTCGATGAATTAGTCTCCTTCTTTTGGCCTCATCTTGACACAATCCACAATAAGGAACACAACTCCAATCTCAAGGTAGAGATCATAATGGGAATGTTGTTGCAGCAAAATAAACAGTTGGATGTATTGGAATAGAGCCACTAAAAAGAAATGAGTACTAGCAACTACGCTCTCAAACCCAAACAATCAACTTTATCAATGCTTCTACAATTGCAAAAGGAATGGTTTTTATGATCATACTATGATGAAGCCCCCCATTGTCAACCACACAATGCCAATTGAAATTTATCAAGATGGGAGTGTATTGAACAAGATGTGCATTGGAGTGCTTCACCAACACTCCAACTTCAACAAACAGAATATGAATTAGTAGCCTCTAGGGGATCCAACTTCAACAACCAATATTGTTTTACTTGTTATTTATGTTATGTAATTTCAAAGGTTCTAAATAATTAAGTATTTACAAAGTATCGAGATTCGTAGGTGTTGTTGTCATCTTTATACACACCTAGGTAATGTGGACGAAATATTCAATCCACTCGGTGTGTCCTTGGAGGCAAGTTAGATTTAAGGTGTTGTCACCTAATCCTCAACTCCTCCATCTAGGCCAACTCCTAGCGAAGCCAAAGGGGGTAGTCCCTAATAAAATAATCTAAGGCTTAAACTGAAATCTAAGCAACTAGTATTCCAGGAGTTTATTGCGTTAACCAATATAAAGCAAATATATTCTAAAGCATACACAGATCAATTGATTGCCACAAGATACATAAAATATACTTGCATAAAAGGATACTTGAGACAATGTTAGATGCAAGTAAATCAAAATTGCTTCAAAGTAAATGGCTGAAAATAAAGTGCTTGAAGAAAATGGCTTTATAAATGTAGAATTGAGACTAGTGCCTTAAAAGTATCATGGGAAATGCAGATCACATGTTTTATTAGGATTTATTGATGGTAGGTTAATGAGATAAATTTTATTGCATGAAAATAAAGTGTTTGACTAAACTAGATTTGGCCTCTTAAGAGGTTATCCCTTTAGCTCAAATATTTGTTGAGAACTTGCCGAAACCCAATGGTTCTACCAACAATCCCACTAGAGGTGTCGGAAGTCCAACACTGAGGGGAACAAGCCCGATGCATTTAGTGAAACTTCGCACACTCCCCTAGGTGGTTCTTAAAGCCAAGCAATAATTCTCTTTTGAGATTTCCCTATTAATCTATCACCACTGACCAGACCAGTGTGTATGAAACTTACTCCCAGAAGATCGAGACAAGCTCGCAACCGGAAGGGTCAGGAACCGCACTAGAAGCTGAGGGGAGTTGTTTATTTAAACAGGAAAGCAAAGGACTAAAAGGTAAATATTTTTTAATTACTAAGTCTTCATTGACCAGCCTCTTGCGAGGAGCTGAGAAGACGGTTTATTTCCAACTTTGAAATTGTGTAAAAGGAAATTTAAACTAGCAATTAGTGTTCTACTTTGCAAAAAGGAAAACTAGTCTAGCAATTAAAATCTTACTTTCCAAATGAAATCTAATCTATGTGAAGATTTATTTTAAATTTATTGTTTATGTGAGATTGTAATGCTTTGTGATGAATTGAAGATTAATTTTATCTTATCCTTAGTTGTGAAAATTGAATCTAAGCTAAAATTCCAAAATTGAGACAATCACCAAAAACATCGTTCCCCCTAAGGGGGATGAAGAGTGGGATCTTGTAGCCCCGCTAATTTTATTAAAGAAATTATGCAACTCTTTATTGGATTAACTTGTGACCATTCATTAGGGGAGTCACAAGTCTTTACAATGTTTTACAAGTATTTATTGAAGAAAGGGGTACTCCCGGGGGTCCCAGATGCTCCAAATCCACCCAAAATGGACACAATTTCCTCTTATCTATTTGAAAACCTGCAAAAAACGGCAAGAAAGAAAAGACAGAAGATGGCCAAAAACAATTTGGAAGTGTCTTTGGTTATTAGTAGGAAAGCCCCAAAATGACTAAGCAAAACTAGTGTAAATTGAGCAAAATGAACTACGAAGAGCAAGCTAAAAAGCTTGTCTCCTTAGGGTCTTTGTTTGTTGTTTTAAAAAAACAATATAAAGGCACTCTAATTTCCAAATATGGAATTAAAATATCTTTGAAAAGGACTACCTTTTAACTTCTAAATTTTTTGAAAGAAAAGCATGCTAAAAGGAGACTTTTCCTATGCTAGATCTAAGCATTAGATGAAACTTGAAAGTACAAACTTAGATCTAGTTCATTTTATGCATGTAAACTTAAATATTAAGAATTTAAAATAAAATATAGATCTAAGCACTTGCATGCAACCAAATAACCAAAAAAAATATAGTTTCTTTTGAGAAAGAGAGAAGGAAGAAACTTGTAGCCTTGGAACCCTTGGGCAATGGAGTCTTTAGATGAGTTAAGGAGGGACTAAGTCTTTATATGCTTGAATTTGTGAAGAAACAACCGAGTTCAATCACCACTCCAAGCTATGGGAACCTATAAGCTGTAATATCTTGCAAATAAACTTGTTAACAAAAATGGTGTCACCTACAAAAGAAACTTGAGGAGTATGTTACTTAACCGAAACATGCATACACATCAAAGCCTCTAAATATAAATGAACAATAGGATTAACATCAAACTAGATAAAATCGTTTAGTACAATAAAATAACAAGAAAAGAGCTACCGATGAAGTCATTGAGATTACTGAGCTCACACTAGGGTTTTGGTCGATGAACTAGGGTTCTACAGATCTCTTGCGCTGCGGGGGTCCAGCAATGGCCCCAATGGGGCATTCACCACCCAGAGGAGGAGGGCCGGCGGGCGGCTCTTACAGTCAAGCTACAGCAGGCGGCATGGATGCTGAGAGCTCTAAGCGGCCGACCTTTGAGCCGCCGCCAGACCTATACTCGACAATCTGGGATGAAGGCGTGTCCAAGGACCGAGAAATGGAGATCGACCCCGAGAAAGCAGCTTCTCTCCCCACAGCGAACGCTCCATGGCTACCTGGTAAGTGTATTCCGCAAGCACCACAAGCCCCAAAATATGTGATTAGTTCACCACACATAGAAGAACAAAAACAATTCATGAGAGATTACGCCCTGGTGGGAAAGTTCTTAGGGCTCTGGCCCTCAGAACGAGATCTGATCCGATGGATCCAGTACTGGTGGAAGCCAAAGGGCCACTATGAGCTATAATTAGGTTCCAAGGGATTTTTCACAATAATCTTCTATAATCTTGAAGATCGTAACCGCATCTTTAATGGAGGCCCATATTTCTTCAACTCGATAGGCCTTTTCTTGCGCTTCTGGACGGAGAAGTTCAGCCCTGAAAAGGAAGACTTTGCTCATGCGCCTGTATGGATAAGATTATACTCGCTTCCACAGGAGTTCTGGCGCGAGGAGGTTCTGGCGGGTATCGGTAACACCATTGGCATCTATGTTAAATCGTCCAAGGCCACGAAGCAAAGGCGTTATACCTCCTATGCTCGAATTTGCGTATACCTGAATATAACTAAGCCGCTTCCTGGCTCTATCATACTGGAGTATCATGATGAGGACTGGATCCAGACCATTGACTATGAGCACATTCCATTCCGATGTCGGAGATGTCACGAGCATGGCCACCTTTTCAGAGAATGCCCCCTCAACAATGTTCACAAAGAAGGAAACCCAGACAGCAACAAAGACAAGGACGGCTTCATCCAACCCACAGGGAAAAGGAGACCGGGAGGCAGAAGACAACCAGCCCAGGTAAGTAAAGATCCTTCAACTAGCAATAAATTTATAGCTCTGCAAGACCAACCAGAAAACCTTGCAGATCACTCACCGCCGAATGCGCCACCGCCGGCTAATGGATCTCAAACAACCAAACAAGGGGAGGATAAAACCCCTTTGAGCAAGGAACCCGAAATCACTCCCCCAAGCAGGAATCAGGAAGCGCACAATCCTTTAGACACAGAGGATGGAGATGCGGAAATGGAGCTAGAAGAGCCAGATCTAGCAGGGGTCGATCTGGAACATCTTGAGCATGCTTATAGACAGCAGAAACTATACACAATCCCCAGAGATCAATTACGAAAGGTACATAAGGTATTCCTCAACCCCTCAGCTGGATCCACGGCAAGAGCCAATCAAGGGTTAGGAATCCAAAGCAGTCAATCAAAAAGTACCGGTAAATCCCAGAAAGATGAGAAGAGAAGAGGGCAGAAGTCCACCAACAAGCTTATTCAAGAAATTGGTCATTTCATGGTAAACTCAGGGCAAATCCACTTGATCTCGGATAGCTTTCCCCCCCTCCCCACCCCCTCATCATCATGAAGATTATCTCATGGAATATCAGAGGCCTCAATGGGCGTAGCAAGCACAAATTGCCACGAGATCTGATCATGGCAGAAAAACCTGACATCGTCCTTCTGCAGGAAATAAAATGCGCCTCAGAGGATGTGGATAAATTACTCCCCTATTGTTGGAAGCAGGGGGCAGCTGTTGCGGTAGGAGCCACAGGCACAGCAGGGGGACTGGCCATCCTCTGGAATACAAGTTTAATATTGTTAGAGAACTTCATGGCTACCAGAGGGTCCATTACTACGGACTACAGACTCATCGGTTCCGACAAACCAGGACATTTAACTAATGTATATGGTCCAACCACCATAGGGGAGAAAGAGGCCTTCCTACGGAACCTGGAATTCCTAGCCACTTTAAATCATCACAATAAATGGATTATAGAAGGAGATTTTAATATCATCCACAGTCTGGAAGAGAAAAGAGGGGGTTCCAAAAGATTGGATCAAGAAACCAGCAACTTCAATAGCTTCATAGACAACCACAGCCTCATCGACCTGGAAACCATCAATGACATTCATACATGGACAAATAGAAGAACTGGCATACATCAAATCGCCTGCAAGCTCGATCGTTTCCTCATCTCGGACGCCCTCATGATGGAAGGCACAGCTATGAAGGCCTCAATCTTGGACATCCCTGGATCGGACCACTGGCCTATTCAGCTCTGGATAGACGTTCCAACTGCAATGGGAAAGAAACCTTTTAGATTTGAGCAATTTTGGCTCGACCACCCTGATTTCCAAGCCAACATTTAGAAATGGTGGAGGGAGGCCGAGATCACTCAAGGATCCAAAATGTATAGATTCCAACAAAAATTAAAGAATCTTAAGCAGTCACTCAGAATCTGGAATAAGAACACCTTCGGTGATATCTTTGAATCCCAAAAGCAATTAGCAGACCGCATGAGCGAAATCTAGAAGCAAATCAGAACCCAAGGGCTCACCAATGATCTAAAAGATCAGGAAAAAGTTGTCACCCAACAATTAGCCACCAGGAAGAAGCAAGAAGAGATCCTCTGGAAGCAAAATTCACGCATCTGTTGGCTCAAGGAGGGAGATCGTAATACCAAATTCTTCCACAGAACGACCATTCACAGATGACACACTAATAGAATCACAAGCCTAATCTCTACAAATGGCGAGCCCCTTCACTCACATGAGGATATGGAAGCAGCTCTGGTTGGTTATTATCAAAACCTCCTCACTGAACCTATTCAGGACAGGCATGAAGCCATTGCCAAAGTAACCCAGCATGTGCCCTCCCTAGTCACGAGGGAACAAAACTTGGCCTTACTGCGACCTATCTCACTTGAGGAAGTGGATCAAGCGCTTCAGGACACACCCAAATGCAAGGCTCCAGGACCGGATGGCTTTACCAGTGATTTCTTCCATCATTGCTGGCCAATGATCAGGCACGAGGTATGGGAAATTCTTGAGGACTCCCGAGCCTCTGGATAGATCCTACGAGCTCTGAACTCGACCTTTCTGGATCTCATTCCCAAGGAGGGATAGGTGCATCACCCTCAGTAATTCAGACCTATAGCGCTCTGCAACATAATTTATAAACTCTTGACGAAGGTCATAGCCAGCAGACTCAAGCCTATCTTACCAACAATCATCTCCCCGGAGCAATCAGGCTACGTTGAAGGCAGGCAAATAATGGACAGCGTAATCCTGGCCCACGAGGTGATTCATTCACTGCAGAAAACCAAAACCCCAGGTATGCTTCTTAAACTGGATCTCTCCAAAGCCTTTGACAAGATAAGCTGGGATTATATGCAAGCTATGCTCATTGCTTTTGGTTTTGACCAAAGCTGGGTCACCTGGATTATGAACTTAACCTCCTCAGCTTTCTTCTCTATCTTGGTCAACGGTATTCCTTCCCGTACCTTTTCTCCTTCAAGAGGTATCAGGCAGGGGGATCCTCTTTCCCCCTTCCTCTTCATCATCATGGCTGAAGGCCTTGGCCGATCCATTCGAGCTGCAATCGAAGGAAATCTTTTAAAAGGCTTACCCTTGCATGGCATTTCTCCTCCCGTTTCGCATATTCAATTTGTGGATGACTCGCTCCTAATGGGAACCCCCACCGTTCATGAAGCTAAAGCCCTTCTTGACATTCTCCAAGTCTTCGCAGATGCTTCAGGACTACAATGCAACAAAGAAAAGTCCCACATATTCTTCTTCAACACGCCCCATCCGATCCAGCTCCACATTACTGAAATCCTAGGTTTCAGCAGAATCTCCCTTCCGTCCAAATACCTTGGCATTCCCCTGATAGACAATGCTCTTCGCAATTCCTCATGGGAGCATCTTCTCTCCTCTTTCACTAAAAGGCTCTCTTCTTGGACCCTCAGAGTTCTAAATCTACCCAGCCGCCTGGTTCTCCTCCGGAGCGTCCTTCAAGCCCTACCGATTTACTCCTTCTCGGCGATGGCAGCTCCAAGACATGTTCTCTCAGCCATTAGAAATATCCAAAGAAACTTTCTCTGGCAAGGCTTCAATTCTGGGAAGAAGATAGCACTGGTTAGTTGGGATAAACTTTGCAGACCCAAAAATGAAGGAGGCTTGGGACTGCGTGACCCCCTTATTATGAACAAAGTTCTCATAACAAAACTTTGGTGGCGGTGGCTTAAGCAACCCCAGGACCTCTGGGCCAGATTCTGGAGGAAAAAATACACGCCAAATATAGCGGAGAAAAATTTAATTCGGTGGGATGGGGAGGGACCTGGATCCTTGATCTGGATAGCGGCCAAGCAAAACAAACAAGTGGTCACCCGAAATGCTTTTTGGGAAATTCGGAACGGGGAAACGACTCTCTTCTGGCAGGACTCCTGGCAACAATGGCCAATTATAGCCAAAACCAGCTGGGCAGAAGCTATATTCCCGAGAGCTACTCTGGCAGGCCTGACAAGAGTGGCTGACTACTAGCAAGACAACTCTCCTGAGGACAAGTGGTGCAAATGGCACCTGGACAAACAGCGCATAAATCTGGACGCACAGGTGGATGTGGCACCCTGGCACGAGGAGATGTCCAAGCGGAAAATACCCAAGTTAGAAGGAGAGGATATTCTTCGATGGGGCTACCGCCCAAAAGGAGCCTACAACACGCAGGAGGCCTACCAACTCCTAACCCAGGTAGATCCTCCTCCCACCAGCGCACTCTGGAGCAAAATATGGAGTCTTCAGCATTGGCCAAAAGTCACTATTTTTCTATGGCTAGTCTCCCACTCCAGCATTCTCACTTGGGACAATCTCTCGAAGAGAGGTTTTGTAGGACCTTCCATCTGCCTCCTGTGTGAAAATGCAGAAGAAACCATGAATCACCTCCTGAACTCTTGTTCCTACACAGCCCAACTCTGGGATCAGGCGGCCATCATTATGCGTAAATCAGATAGACAAAGAGAAAGTGTTATTGACACCATTGCAGAATGGCGAGACCAAGCGTTCCACTCCCCCCTCCTTAATCGGATCTGGCAACTCCTTCCAGGCTTTATCCTTTGGCAAATTTGAAAAGAGCGGAACAGAAGGATCTTCCAGAACCTCTCGCAACCGTGGCAATCTTGTTGGCACCAATGTCGCAACCACATTCTGGAAACCATCTCTCTGCAACAATGGATTGATGACACAGGCGGCATCATCCCTTCTGAACTTTTAATCCTCCAACAGTGGCAACCTCTTCCTTCTCCCCCTCCTTTAACCCTCTCTTCTCCTCCCCTCCACTCCTCGAGCCCCTCTTCTTGGTCCCCCCCCCTCATTCCCCTTCATAAAACTTAATTTTGATGGTGCCTCAAAAGGCAATCCAGGAGCAGCGGGCTATGGAGCAGTCTTTCGTGACCACCTTGGGCACATTCTTTTAATCGCCGCAGGTTACTTGGGGCACTCAACAAACAATGCAACAGAGCTCTGGGGATTGATCTGAGGGATGCAGCTAGCAAGTGAACACGGATTTCATAATTTAGTGGTTGAAGGAGATTCACAGATCATCATCAATATGTTGCAGAGAATTCTAAATGGAGAAAACTTGGACAAAGTCACACCAAGTTGGAGGCTCTCACATGGTCTACAACTGCTTACCAACCTCATGAAACCAACACAGACAATCATCCCGACCCATGTCCGACGACAAGCAAACCAAATTGCAGACGAGCTCGCCAATATAGGTACCACTTGGACGGGTTCTGATCTCTTATGCATTTCTTCTTTGGAACCGGAGCATCCTACTCTCCAGCAATGCATCCGCAAGGCAGCTCTAGTCGACTCACCCCCGGATGGGGTGGAATTGCGGTCCACGCAACAGGCTTTGGGCGAAGTCACAAGGAGTCATCGCACACCGCCACGTGATGGGCGCGTGCTACAACCCACCACCCTTCCCATCGCTTAAATTCTCTTAACATTGATGCGAGAGCGCATTTATGCACCGGTCTTTTCTCCTCCGCGGCAAATTCAATTAAACTGGGTTACAATGCTTGGGGTGCATTTTGTTATGGTGATTGCAGGGATTAGCCCTGAGCAGCGTGGGCTCCTTTCTGTCTTCCTCCCCTGGCTCGAAGTGGCCCCTGCGTCTCCCCTCCATCGCCTGCTCTTACTTCCCACAGTCCGCTGCATAGAGCACTCAATGACTCGCCCCAGAGGTCGTCCAAGGAGAGGCGCTCCCTGGAGACCTCGAAGGCCCTCAGTCACGCCTCTCAATTTGTCCTCCACTGAATCCTCCCCACGCCAGCAAACCAAGCCTCTTCCTGTCTCAATTCTGCATTTCAATTCAATGGCTGTCATCCCAAGCATGCCTTTGTCAACTCTACGACTCTCCTTGGACCCCCTAGCGTTTTCCGCCAACCCCTTGCCCTTCCACGACCCTTTGAGTGATAGAGGCAGCGACCCCCCTCTTCGGAGTGACTCCAAAAAGGATGCTCCAAGTTTCTCAGCTTCTCCTGATCGCGCGCGCGTCAAGGAAAGTTTGGCTGCATTGCATGACCTGGTTTTCGAGCTACGGCGAGAGGTAACAGACTTAAACTATCGACTCCAAGCGATGGACGCCAAGGTGGCGAGCTGTCTCAAAATCATATCATCCCTGCACGAGGCTTTGCTCTCTGAGTCTGATGAGACAGGTTCAATGGAGGACTCCCAAGCGGCTACGGATGCAAAACAGAGTGAAACCCCGCCCCCAGCAGGAGAAGAATGGCAGAAGGACACGCACGGGGACGGCACCAAGGGAGCGCAGTGCACTGAGGACGATGGCAAGTAGTGGGATGATGGGCCGACCTATATTGAGGAAGAACCCTGGCCAGGAGACCTCAGTGCCACGTGGCCCAACCACCAGCCAGGTGTCTAGTCTTTTAGTCTGTTTTAGTTTATAGAGTTTCCTGGTCTTGGGTGACAAACAGTAGCAATACTTTTAAATTATGACTTGTTTAACTAGTGGTTTTGATAGGCTGGCTGGACTGGTTTCCCCATGTCTGGGGCAGTCCAGTAACTGCAGCCTGGTCAGCTATGTATTTTGCCACTGTATTTCAGACTTTGCAGGATTTTAATATAATTACTTCTCTTACTTACAAAAAAAAAAAACATCAAACTAGATAAATCATATCTTATGGAGTGATAACTCCCTACAAAGGCAAAGATAACAAATCCAAAGAAGAAATTAGGCAGGTATAACATAATAGATTAAGAACAAATGACATCAAGAATCCACACACATGTATAACACACCTTCTTGACCTCCAAAGTATCTTTATTCAAAATGAAAATTATTACAATGGTATACAACCACAAGCAAGGCTCTCCAACTCCAACTAGTTTGCAATGGGAGGCAAGCTTGTATAAATAGCAAAGGGTGAAGATAGGGTAGTGGAGGAGGGCGCACCACTTGGTAGCTCAACCCATGACAAGTGTGGAGAGTGTGGCTTCCACCTCTCACCTCTCCCAACCAAATGACAAGTGTACTCACACGGGAAGAGGGGAAGGCGCCACCTCTCAATTTTCGACAACACAGGTATTCCAACAGAGGACGAACACCTTCAGTAACCACTCACATAACCAGATCAAAGATCAACACACCGATGTTTTCACGTGGT
>SNQJ01S0275526.1:0-11340 GCA_010110895.2 Picea sitchensis | reverse complement strand
ATCCCAGTCACCAGTTGATCCTATAACTTATAGGGTGATAACAACGACTCCACCTAGGTATGGTACTTTCCATGTGAAGTGCCAAGATTCCTGGTTCCTGTCATTCTAAAAATTTATGCCTAGTAGCCTTCATTGGTTGTATTCTCAAAATTGGAAAAACAGTGGTCAACAGCTTAGGGCCTTCTCTTCGGGCTTCAACCAACTGACTAATGTTCTTCACTTAGAAAATGCAAGTGAAAAATAAAAATAAAAAATGGTATGTACAATGGAGAGTGAAAACTCGAATCTCTATTGAGGTGGCACATAATGTTTCAGCATTCTGCCATTCACAGGTCCTCCTGGAAGATCTGTCCCATCAGCGTTGTTTAGCAAGAAAGCGTTGTTTCCCCTGAAAGCTTGGATCATGTATGGTCCTATCCACAGACTGTCAAACTTTCCACGCTTTCCCTTGTCTTCATTTCTGGCATCCCATCTCAGCACCAAATCTCCTAGCTCAAAATCATCCTCCTTGGTTCGTTTGTCAAAGATCTTCTTGATGTTTTCTTGGATTACCTGAGTCTTGTTGAAAATGTCCTCCCTAGACTGCGGCAAATGGATCATCTGGTTAATCCTTCTCTGTGAGTCATTTGGCTCAGCTTGTACATCTTGAAGCAACTTCATGACAGGGACTCCGAAAGAAGTGGGAAAAACTACCTATGTGCCATAGACCAGCTGGTACGATGACATACCAATTGACCTTTTGGTGGTCAGTCTGTCAGCCCGCAATGCGAACACCAACTTGTTCTGCCATGATTTCTTTTTTTCCTCCAATGTTTTCTTGATGATATTTACCAAGGTTTTGTTTGAAGATTCCACCAGCCCATTCCCCTGAGGGTAGTAGGCTGTGGAATGCCCCAAACCAATGTGATACTGGTTGCAGAAATCTATGAGCTTCCTCGATCGAAAAGCGGCTGCATTATCAGTTATAATCTTTCTAGGACATCCAAAGCGAGAAAAAATATTATTTTCGAGGAATTTGATAATAACAGAGTCATTGGCTTGCCTGCTTGGTACTGCTTCGATCCATTTGGTAAAATAATCGGTGGCAGTAAGAATCAATCTGTGCTGGCCTGAAGAAGAGGGGTGTATTTCTCCAATGAAGTCCAGTCCCCATTGCTGGAAAGGGGCCTCAACTGAGATTGGTTTTAGAGGTAGAGGGAGGAGTTTCCTTTTGCCTTCAAACAGCTGACATTGATGACATGCAGTTAATTTATGATGTACATCGGTGAATAGGGTGGGCCAGTAGAAACTAGATCTGAGTATTTTGTTGGCTGTGACCTTCCAGTTCATATGGCCACCACATTCTCCTGCATGAAATTCTTGTAACGCGCTGTCAGCTTCATCTTTCAATAAACAATTTAACAGAATGCCTCCAGGATCTTTCCAATACAAATTGCCTTCTAGAATACAAAATTTTAAGGCTTTCAACTTTAAAAATCTAGCTTTAGTCTTAGTCGAACCAGGGGGAGCTTGTAAATTTTGCGAAACAAAAATAAGGTATGCGTACCATGGAGAGTTGAGAAATACCTCTCTCACGCTTGGAGTCGCCATCTCGCCCGGTTCATCTGCTGCGACTAAAACATTAATGTCAAGAGCATGGAAATTTGATTCAGCCATTAATTTTGCTAGGCCTTGACCCTTGATTAGTTTTGTTGGCTTAATCTCTATATCGTATTCTAAAATGACAGCAATCAATTTTCCACTTCTTCCATCAGGATTGCCCTGTGTCAAAATGTCTTTTACTACCACATTTGGAACAGAAGCTATGGTGTGGGAATGAAGAATCTAGACTCTAAAGTATTTTATAGCGTTCACCAAGATAAAAGCTTGTTTCTCCATTATCTTGTAATTCAGAGCAGCATCTCTCAATGCTTTACTGAAGAAAGCTATGGGTTGTTCATAACCTTCACTTTTCTTTTTTAATAATACCGCTGCTATAGTATGTTCGGAAGAGAAAGAAAAAAGATAGAAATTCTTAGTAAAATCAGCACTGATTAAGACAGGGGCCTCTGTGAGTGCTCGTTTGACTTGTTCGAAAGACTGTCTGGACTCAGAGTCCCATTTTATTTTTACATCTTTTTTAAGCATATTTGTAATGTTTCTAAGGAACTCGGCCAGATTGGGAATGAATCTTCGTAGAAAGTTTATTCTCCCGATAAAAGATTGTAGTTCTTTAAGGTTTCTGGGGTGTTCTAATTTTTGTATGGCCTCGATTCTGCTGGGGTCTATTTTGATCCCATCCTTTGAGATGATGCGTCCTAGCAGTTTGCCTTCCTCTAGCCCGAAAAGGATTTTCTTAGGATTTAAATAAATCCCAAACCTTCTACATTTCTCGAAAACTCATCTGAGGTGCCGCAAGTGTTCCTCATCAGATCGGGAAAACACAGTTACATCATCTAAATAGACGACAATAAACTTACCCGATTCTTTGACGAAGGCAATATCCATCGCCCTATGGAAAGTGGCTCATGCGTTCATCAGACCAAAAGGCATTTTCACATACATGAAAGTGCCCCATGGTGTGGTGAAAGCAGTTTTGTCTTGGTCATCCGGGTGAACTAGGACCTGATTGTAACCTGAGAAACCATCCAGCAAAGAAATTGGACTGGATCCGACCACCCTTTGCAGGATGTGGTCCATTTTCAGCAAGGGGTAACTATCCTTCAGGGAGACTTTATTCGCTTTTGGAAATCTATGCAGAGTCTGATTTCCCCATATTTCTTACGTGTAGGGACCAAATTAGAGACCCATTTGGAAAAACGCAAAGGGACTATGATTTTGGCATCGTACATTTTTTTGATTTCCTTTTCTATCAGAGGGAGCAACTTGGGATTTATCCTCCTAAGTTTCTGTCTAAATGATTTTTTCTCTTCTTTTATTGGAATCCTTTGTTGTATGATGCTGGTATCATAAGCTTTCAAATCTTCATAGCCCGAGGCAAAGACATCCGAATATTCTTTGAATAGCTCAATGTATTTGAGTTTTTTCTCTAGGGGTAATGATTTAGACAGTTTGACTATCCTGGGTTTATCTTCAGTCCCTATATTACAGTCTTTTACCTCTTTTCCATGTGCTTCAATTTTGGATTTTTTGGCTACGCCGTTAAAATCAAACAAGTCCTCTAAAGAAACTAGACCTCTAGGAAAAACATTTCTTTTCAAATGTAAAACACCGGCATCCATTTCGTCATTATCTAATTCTCCTGAATCTACGCTATTTACACTATCAATCTCAAAATCAGATCTATTTACATTTTCATCTTCGTTCTCTAAATCTATATTTGTACATTCAAAATCATTTTTACACTACAAAAAGTCTTCGATTTGATCATCATTGCCAAACACTTGCCAGTACATGATATTGTCAAGAACGGTTGGTCTGCATTTCACCTCAATAGTGTATGGACGAGTTGAGCGAAAAGGAATCTTACAGGTGGCTGCTAACGTAGCCAATCCGTCTGCCAGAATGTTCTGTCCCCTCAGCATTACCTGCAAGTCAACTTCGGTGAAACATCTAAGGGCATCTAGAACAACATTCCTATAAGCTCTAAGATGTGGGTGTTTCGCAGCATACTCACCTTTGATTTTCTTGATTATCAACTCAGATTCACCTCTTACCATAATCTGTTTAGCACCAACTCTTTTCAACAGCTTCAGACAGAACATCAAGGCTTCATACTCAGCAATATTGTTAGTGCATTGGAAATTTAATTTGTAAGAATGGTTTTCTGAATACCTGTTTCTGTGATTATGCAGCCAGAATCCTACTCCAGCACCTTCTTTTCTCACTGCTCCATCAAAATCCATCATCCAGAAATCAGCGGGCAACTCTTCAGTTATCACTCTCTTCATCCTTGCTACCTCAATGATTTCTTGGCCTTCATCTTGACTTTATGTATCTTCCACCAGCTGAGTATCTTGTTCTCCCGTGTCACCATCATTGTATAAGATAAACGAATCCAAGTCAGAATGCGCAGAGTAGAGGGGATAGTTGTGTGGTTTTTCTTGGCTACTAACCATGTATTTCATCAATGTTTCTCTGTATAGCCTTCTTTGTTGCCCGAAAACTGGGATAGTGGCATAAGACATATCTAGCTGCAGGGTTCCTTTCAACTTAGCCCCCCAAGACTGGGATAGCAACATTCCATACTTCGGCGGGATGTCTGCAACTACCACATCCATTACCATGCTCTTCGCAGGAATCTGAACCAAGGTGATGCATAGGTCCTTGATCAAACCAATACATCTAACTTTATTGGAGTCTAATGAGTGTAAATCCTTGTAAGGTCTGGTGACCTCCAGTCCCAGTTTCTCCATTACTTCTTTGGGCATCAGATTGTGGGAAGCACCTGAATCCAGCATAGCGTTATGCAAGATCAGGTCATGTATGTTTAGACTGATATAAAAAGGAGCGACCTCACTAGTATCATCTCGACCATCTACTTCAGGTTTGAACAGAAGTTCGGGTTGATCGTCTGTAAGGTTCAGGGTATCTGAATGATTCATTGATCCTATAGTTAAGGCCTTCGTGCCTATGTCAGTTTCAATGGTCAATGCTTTAATCACCTATGAACGATAAATGTCTTTGTTCAACAACTCGGTAAGTGGGATGGGAATTTTTACTTTGGCCAATTCCCCCTCCAGGATGAAAGGTGTAGGAGCTCTGCCTTGGCTTATCAATTCTGGTTTGTCCACCATATTCTTCTATCTAGAAGTACTTGGTGGATTAATAGGTGAAACCTCGGGCTGTGACGGCCTTTTCAGAATAGTAAGGTTTTTCTTCGCAGGAGCTTCGACAGTGCTATTCTCAAGAATCTTCTCGACAGCTCGCTCAGAGGCCTTCTTGGTTTTGACTATCTTTTTTGTTTCAATCGCCTTTTTTGGGGAACTCACTTCTATCTTTTTACTTCGTAGATTATCCTGTCGGTGTACCTCCAAAATGGCATTTTCGAATGCCTGTTGTTCTGCATCTTCAACTTCTTCACTTACTTTTGTTTGATTGAGAAGAAAAATTTCTTGCTCTTCTTGGGTAAGGAAAATAGCTTCGTTGTCGTGAATGCCCATGAGATTTATGTGAGTATCCTCCAGTTCTACGATTACTTCCTCCCCTTCATCATCATAATTTTCTTGCAGGGGGGGTCTGATCTGCTGATCTGGAACCCTCTGCTCTCTTTGATCCCTAGGATCTCTCTGTCTGATTTGATGAGGGTTTCTCCTAAAGTTAGGGTTTCGAACCTGAGGAGTTGGTGGATTTTCTCTCAAAGGATTTATGTCTGACACAGTAAGTCTTTACATCATTCTTTCCATTTCTCTGGCCAATGAATACAATTTGGAATCTGAGTTCAATGTGGAAGGTTCTTCTTTAATTGTGACTCTCCTCTCTGACCTCTGACGTGCCCTTTTTGCCAACAAGTTGGACTCCACACTTATAGCACTTTTTTGCATGTCTTCCAGGGTGGTAGAATTTCTTTCCCTTAGTTGGTATGACATGTCAGCGTCAAAACCATCAGGGAATTTAATCAACGCCAAACACTGTGGAGGTTTGATTTCAGCTGGGATTGCGTTGTACAGGTTATTGAAACGAGTGCAGTAATCTTGCACTGTCTCACCTTGATTTCTTCTAATATTTTCATATTCCGACAAAATTTGCAGAGGGTTTTTCTTTACCTCCCATCTGTCTAGAAAACTACTTTGGAATGTGGTAAGGTCAAGGACTGAGGCGGCACGCAACCCTTTGTACCATTTTTTAACGTCACCTGTCAAACTTTGGGCAAACAATCTCATTTGAACGTCAGCTTCATCTACTTCATGCAGATGATAATAATCATTCATTTTATCTACGTGGTGTTGTGCGCTCAAAGGTCCTGTTGCATCGAATTGTGGAAGTCTTTTTTGATAGTCTTGGGGCATGGCATGTAGAGGCACAACCAACACCAAGGGAGCATATCGAGCTGCCATGATGGGTGGAGGAGGTGGGACGACAACCTGGATGATCGGCGAGGTAGCGACTTAAGACGAGGATGAGGAGGGATTGGATAGCACTGAGGGAGTGATTTGCGTTTAGTTCATGGGAGACAGAACTTTGGGGGTTCGGGGTTGCAAAACAGTTGGGTCGAAGATGATTCTAGTCACAAAACTATCGGACCGTGTTCTAACAAGGCTTTGTTGTGGAAAGGTGTCAAGGTCAGGGTTTTGAAAGGTAACAGGTTTCCCTGAAAAGGAAAGGGACTTATGAAGGGGAATATGACTCACTGAGCCTTCAACTAAGGTCTTTTTCCTGAGCAACTTTTCGGGGTTATCTGTCACAATCGCAGGTTGTGGGTCTGGATGAGATCGAGTATAAACTTTCTTGGGAGACAGAATTCTTTTTGGTTTTTTATATATATATACTTTTTAGTTTTACGAGTCCGAAAATAATATGTACAAAGTTTAATCAACCTCTAAACATTACTTTCTTCTCAAATTTGCAATATTCCAGGAACAAACTTTCTTTTTAGGGAAAAGAAAATGTGAAATTATCAATTTTTAGTTCTGTCCCCAGTGGAGTCGTCACTATGTTAGCACTTGGTAAATTTCCTAGAGGTTGAAAACAGAAGAAATCTATCTAGGTAACTTTATCCAACCACTTTTGAAGCTGGGATCTAGCCCTTCCAACTTCAGAGAGGGATCTCTCTATATGATTTAGCTATGTTTCCAATTTTAGATATTAGGCTAGGTAAAGAAATAGGTAGGCTTTGTTGTTAAAGTGTTTTTGAATTGGTTGAGACAGTCAGCACATCCGTTGGGATTTGGGGTCTGTGTTTTAATAAAATATAAAATCTGAACCAGAAACGCAAAGGGAAAACTTTCACAGGGTGAGATAATATAATCACTGGATCTTTTAGTAGCTTAAATGATGATTTAGCAGAAAAAATGAGAAAGATACTTTCAACAAAGAAGCAGTTAAGAATTCCTTTATTGAAAACACCAGAAGAAAAACACTAAAATATTTCGAGTCAGAAACAGGGTATACGAGATAAATCCTGCAACATTCATTACTCTTAAAGGTTAGATTCAGAAAACAGTATGATAACAAAGTGAGAAAAATATTCAACTTAGAGAAAAAAAATCACCAGTGAATACACGCAAGAATCCTGTAAAAGTGCCTCCTTTTTATTAATGGAAGATCTCTTCAAAGATATTACACTCTGAATAGCATCAGGGTGTGAGGATTAACAACCCCAAATACTTCGAAAGGTGAAGTATTTATAACTCAAATTACAAACGTTCCTGTCATAAATGACCAAGACGTGCTAAATCTATTTTTAGCCTAACTAATTTAACAAATTTCCTAAATCTAGGAACTGCTTGATGACTTGGTGTAACTGCACGCTGATTTCTGGGTAGACCATTGATGAAGCCTCTGCACGACCTCATCTGACTGGATGAATGACTGGACTGGGGACAACTCATCTGCTAATCGATCATATCGCAGAGTTCCTCCCATCTAAGATGACTGGGCATGTTGACTTTGAGCAGCCTTCGATACACTTCGTCCATCTCTGTGTACTTGGCGAATGTGGGCTTGGTAAGGAAGATGTATCGAATCTCGTGTTGGATGTTGATTTCCCACTGAAGGTCATCAAGAAATGTCTTGCCGGTGATGCTCCCTTGAATCTCTACAAACTTTGAACTATCCTTAGACACATCAGCCAATCTCTTCTTGTAATCTGGGAGTGTCATCAGTTTATCATTAATAACCTTCAGACCAAGTAGACCTTTCTTCTGGAGAGCCTCAATCTTACTGAAGAACCTTTGTACCCCCTGGTCCATGGCCTGAACCTTTTCTTCCAGCTGAAGCATTAGTCCTCTCTTGGTCAAAACTCTTTTGACCTCAAGGATGGTCTCTGTTCTTTCTTCAATCTTCAGCTCTTCCAGCTCCTCCCTGGTCTTAGAATTGAGGAACTTGATGATCTTTTTTGCCTGTGTTGGCCTATCTCCTAATTCTACTCTTATATTCTCAATGGCTTGTTTTCTCATCTGGATCAACTCATTCTGCTCAAACATGATCTGGATCATGGGCCATATCTCATTCATGGACTTGGTGATGTCTTTCCATACACTCTCTTTAACCTCGGACAATGTCTTTCCTTCCACTATTTGTTTCTGGAGCTGTTGTAACTCCTGCTTGAGCTGCTCTGTCACCTACTTTTCCTTGGATAGGCTGGTCTAGAAAGAAGATTTGAGTTCCTGCAGGTTCTCAATCTCCTTTTTTAGCCTGCTGATCTCTGTCTCTTGCAGGTTCATCCTTTCCATGGACTCAGCCAGATCGGTTGTCTTCTCCTGAGATGTCGATGGAGTCGTGGACGGGACTTCTGTCACTGATGTTGTGCTCACTCCTGCAATTGGGATAGCACTCAATGGAATGACTTCCATTGGCTTCAGTTTCTCTTTCTCTTTTAACAGTTTCTCCATCTCAGCTTCCATTTCTCTAAGCTATGCGTTCTGCTCCATGAGAAACTTTAGCATCTCATCCTTCTCGCCTTCTTTCTCTGCTATCTCCTTCACCTGCGAGTGCTCTGTGGGCAGGAGTTTCAGTTGTTTCCTCAAGGATGCTATATCAACGTTATTCTTCTTTATCATTTCATCTGTTGCTTTGACGTTCGAAGGATCATAACCGATCTTGAGGACCAGCTCCTCCAAAGTTTTGATCCTATTGTCCTTTGCGAAGGATGAAATCTTCTCCATTTTGAGCTGTGTTTGTACATTGTTCAGGGACACCTGCAATTTAGACGCTGAAGCGGAAGAGTGCGCCAATGTGTAGAAAACCATTTCTCCGTTCTGCTTGTGCAGATCCATCTGATCAGCTGTGTCCATGTCCTTAGTCTGAAATTTGAAGGTGGCCCTCTTGTAGTCAGTGATCACCTTTGGATCTGTCACCTGTTCTTGGAGGAATTCCATGTGCATTCTTCCCTTTTCCATGTCAAATGCAGACAGTATCCTATGTTGTGCAGTCGACGTATGCTTCCAAAACTGAGCGCAAGTACTGCTGGTAAGGTTCTCGTTCTTTTTCTTGATCAACTCGTACTTCTCGAAAATACTAATCTTTGGTCCCACCTTGCCTGGCTGAGTGTTCAAAGGGGAGTCTGTGGTTTTCTTCGGCAATACTAGGGTAATGTCCTTATGGAGGCTCGAACCGAAAGATGGAATAACATATTTGGTCACTGTGGTAGGCAGGGCTTCTTTTTCTCCAGTCGGGCAAGGAACTGAAATTGTCTTGGGCCTCTTAGTGTGCAACTGGAACTCTTCAGACGATACCTCCGTGACAGGTGGAGATAAATCTTGTCGAGGCCTTTTTTCCTTAGGGACCTGTGGCATGGTCGTTGGTGACACAGTGGTCGGGGGAGCTGTTCCACTTCGACCAATGTGTTAGGCTCCCACACTCTTTGATTTGAAAATTTTTCCACCTCAAGCCTAGCTTCATGAACATAGGGGATGTTCTTGTTCTTCACCCTCATCTATGAGATGATCCCATAAGGATCAGAGTGCCATGGGAAGCTCATGAAGAACTTCATTTCTTTCAACATCCTGTCTACTTCTTCCCCGGCGCCATGACTGTTGCAGATGAAGGAGCCAATCTGCCCCTTGATTCTAAGTTGTTTCTTTTTCTTCAATGATACAAAATGAATATCATCTGAATTTATAATCTGCCTTATATATTCTAGAGCGAAGATTCTGACAGGAAAATACTTGGGTAGCTTATACGGTGCCAATTCACACTCGTAAAATCTGATCTCGGTATGATTTTGATACAGGTACCAATCCCCGGTCTTTGTGTTGTCCGAGAGATGCAGGATTCTCTGGACTTCGTCATTTATTCAAGGCTCAGGCCTCTCGCTCAGCATACTTACCACAAGGTGGTATAACTGATCGATGAACGCCTTAAAACTATACTCTGTGGAGTTGTGCTTGAGCAAGGAAGTCCATGTTATGATAGCCTGAGGTTTACCATCTTCATCCATCTTCTGCATGGAAAAACTAAATTTATCCACCTGGAAGAAGATGAACAAGTAGGCTAGTATTGATGAATATCTGAACATGGCTTCCGTGCCAAAATTCACGAACTGTTCGCAAATATTGTCTGCCAAGAATGTGCTGAAATCAAACTGGGTGGTGGGCTTTTTATCAGTGGAGAAAATGGATAGAAAACCTAGAATGGGCTCATCTACCCACTGGTTGGAATAATATCCTAACAAAGCACAAAGGGAGGAGATGACCTGGTTTCCCTTAGTTGAGAACATGGAGGATGGGTAAGGAGGATTTGTGGAGGGAAATTGAGTGGATGAGGGAAGGAAAAGCTCGAATATTTGAGCTCTTTGGGAGAAGGTCATTTTCTGGTACAATTCGGTGAGAATTTCTAGGTTGAAGGGGGGCGTAGAGTTGGCTGGTGGAATTTGCATCATCTGGTCTATGGATTTGGGTGTGATGAGGAACAGGATCTCTCCGGACGAGGAGATGACAGCTCTTTGCTCGGGGATATAATGAGCTTGACACTTGAGAGAAAACTCGAGAAAATGGTGGATCTGAGGGAAGAGGTAGAGGGGTAAATTGGATTCCCAGAGTCCAATTTCATCACTCTAGTCTAGGAACACTTCCCTGAGCCATGACTGGAGGTATGGGAAATCAAAATCACATTTGGTATCTGCGATTAACCGGTCTTTGTCGACCAGTGGGATCCTGTCCAGGTCGACAGGAGGTGGGAGAAACAGATTCTCTTCTCCCTCTGCTTGTTTGGACTTTGGCGATATTTTTGCAACAGTACCTGCAATAAACACAACGTTAGTGGGGGAGACTGACTATGGATGAGGGCGAAAGAATGTAACGGAGGAATAAGCGGTGAATTTCTCTGGTGCGATGGGTGAATAGCGAATGTAACGTAAATAACAGTGGTTTTATTTAAACTGGGGTCAGTTTGGGCGTGGGAGACAGGTCAGCTGGATAACGGATAGGTTATCCAGTAATAAATGGACAATGGGTCATTTGGGGGTGAGATGGCAGGTGACGGTGGCTGAAAGATACAGATGGGTGACGTGGAAGCTAGGGATTGGAGGCAAAAGTCGTAATAAGGGGCTTGCCATGAGTGAAAAAGGGGGAAGGACTGACAGCAGTTATGGGACATGACCAGTTTGGAAAAGGTGGAAGGTGACGTCCAAAGGTGACAGAGGTCTGTCAGATAGCAGATGGTGACGGGACTTTGGGGAAAATAGATTGACGCCACGTATAACAAGGGACCTGCCAGAGGGAGGAAAACCACTCTGGACAC
>SNQJ01S0275525.1:0-11466 GCA_010110895.2 Picea sitchensis | reverse complement strand
TAGGACTGACAAAGTTACTCACCCTGCTTTGTCGATCTTAGTGTAGATATTGCGCGTATTATTGGGGGTCACTTGAGAAGAAAATCTTGTGGGGACCTTCTCGAGTTGATTTCGGGCTAGATACCTTGCCTTTGCACGTGGATCGGACTATCAATTGTTTCTCCAGGCATCATTGTCGTAAATGGTAACCTTAGTAGCCTATCTCTTTAAGGTCTTTACACGAGGTGACTATGGAGGGGCAAGTCTTCACGATACCTGGAATCGACATTGGCCAAACTCATTCGGGCTCCCTGGAGGGTAAACCCACGATTATGTGTGGGAGCTTGCACCAGGGTGTAAGTCCATTAAGCAGGTCGTCAACGTAATGTTTCCACCCGCTTTATCCCAGCCCCTTCTTGTCTTGATTTCACGATGTTGGATTTCATCACCAACTAGTGACTTCGAAATAAGAAGGTTTGTTTGCATGCTTGATTTCTAGATTTTATTAGTGAGTGTTGTTTGTTTCTCTAGTTGGCCATAGATTTGTTTCGTTCTTTATTTAGTGCGGCCAACATCGGCCCTCGTCGTTCACGTAGGATGCAAGGGCTACCTCCGAAAGATCTGGAAGATTACGTCCCTTTGCTTCCCAACTCACTAGAGGGCTCTCCTGAAGGAGCAGTCAATAATGAAGTGGCCTCTGAGATTGGAAGTTCAACTCCTTTAGAGGAATCAATACTTCCCGTAAATTCGTTATTGCGTGTTGTACAAGATCCACATTTGCTCTGGATGAATTCATCGGGATACCTTGTTGCTGGAGAGTATATTGAAGTACCTATTGGACCCCTCACAGAGTTTGGTGTATACGATACACTTTTTCAAAGTGAGTCGTTTAGAACCTCGGTTCACACTGCCAAAATTTTTAGTCCTAACTCTATCCATGTCCGTTCTTTTTGGACAACTTCTTCGGGACACGATATTTTTGATAAACTAGGAATGAGTCCTAATCAACCTATAGCATCACAAACGCCTGTGACATCTACTACTTATACAATACATTTAGATCATTTTACTCGCACGACCAGTAATGTCATCACAGTTTGAGACCAATTGTTGGTTGGTTCTCACTCAATTCTCCCTCTCCAGATCGCTAGCTTTACCATGGTCCCACAAGTTACACTGGTTTCTGTCGAAAATGTGGTTCTTACTCAAGCTCCTATTGCAACACCGCTTCCGCTTAGATCAAATCCGTAACTACCCCCTGAGTATAATGCTTTGAATACTTCCATTGTTATTCCTGCCCAGAATCCATCCGAAGGGTCTAATCTTTTTGTTCCTCCTGGGTATAATGTTGCGAGTCATTTTGTTCCTACACCTACCCAAGTTCTATCTAGGGGGCCTTACGTCCTTTCTCCACCGTCGCCTAGAGGATCTAATCGTCTTGGTCCTAGTAGCTCCAATCAAGTTGGAGGGACAAATCATTTTGTCGCTTCTGGTTTTCATATTCCTGTTGGAGGTCAACCTTAAGTTGGGGGGAAATCTCAAGTTGGGGGGAAACCTCAAATTGGGGTACAACCTCAACTTGGGGGCAAACCTCAAGTTGGAGGCCATAACCCAGTTTGTGGGCAAAGTATACCTGCGTTACAATCTCAACCTTGGAATCTTCCTTTCCAAGGGAATCAACAACCGTATGGGGGGAAACATCTTCAAGTTAATTCTTTTGTACCCCCTAATCTCGGGCAACTGTATCTAGGTTCTATGAATTCTACTTGGGGTCAAAAATTTTAGTCTAATGCTCCTTTCCAAGGGATCTTACCTAATCAACCAACTCATGTTGGCTATTCGACTCAAAATCCCCCACAACCGAATCTGTCAGGACTATCTAGCTATCTACAAACTACTTATGGTCCTACTGGTATACCTACGAGACTTCCTCCTCAAAACTACCAGTTTCCTCAAGTGAATAGATAGTTTTGTTTTCTTGCTACTTTGGATTTATCTAGGATTTTGAATGATCCTATTTTGCATTCTCCTTATTTGTCTATCATACCATCCAAGTTACCTTCTGACATTCCTAAGTTTGACAGTCGACCGAGAGAAGACCCAAATAATCACGTCATGACATTCCATCTTTGGTGTTCATCCAACTCATTGATGGATGAATCTATAAGATTACGACTTTTCCAACGAACTCTTATGGGTTCGACAGCCAAATGGTACATTGAGTTACCACGAGGATTTTTTAATGACTTCAATACCCTAGCCATGGCCTTCTTAACGCATTACCAATTGCCAATTCGATATGAGATAGGAACTGAAATTTTGGGCTCATTTAAACAATCCTCTTCCACTCATATTGTTGATCATATCCATGAGTGGAGGACGAGAAGAGGCTGAATCAAAGTTCCCCTTCCTGATCAACTGTTGGTCGAGTGGTTTACCAAATCACTCATTGGTCCTATAGCACGTGATGTTGCCATGGGTGGTGTCGTCATTGAAGAGCAGGTGAATAGTCGTGCTCAATATCTAGATCTCGTTTATTCGCAAACGGGCACACTATATGACTTGATCCCCAATGCTCCTCGTCCCTCTACGATTCCTACCCCAACAACTTCAGTAGCTTCTCATGTTGTTGATGGTGTGATTGGCACTTTTCATGCTGAGACTCATCCTAAACAAACTAGTCATACCAATCCCAAGTCTACTACCTCTAATGTACAAAATGCTCCTAACCCGACTCCTTCCCCCGGTAAAACCTCTAAAGTTAATTCATTTCAATGTACACCTACCAGTAAGAATCAAAATAAAAAGAAAGGGAAGGGTAGGAATAAGGAGGACAAAAATAATAATCAACAATATGAGAAACCCAAAACACAACCTGTTGATGACAAGGACAAACGTAAACCTCGTTATCCTTGCCTTATCTGTGGTGAGGATCATTATATGAAATATTGTCCATGACATGTTGAGGTTACTAAGTTCCTGCAAGGGACCAGCACACCTTCTACACCCGTCATCTTGTCACAACTGTTTCCTTCTCAACAACAGGCCCAATTGGTCATTCATGACCAACCTTCTCCCTCTACCACATCTTATGTACTTATGTTTACTGGTGACTCCAAGAAGAACGAAGTTGCAGTCGCAACTCGAGCCAAAGATTATTCGCCTTAGAAAGATAAAGTTGATGATTTACCACCTTCATTGGTTCAACCTCCTCCACCAACTTCACCTCCAAATGATCATGTTCATCTCGAGTGACCGGGCCTAGATACAGTTCTTCGTCCTCCTCCCAAGGATGTTGTTCGAAAGTCCTCATTTAATCCTGACGCACGTGTTGCCCAAAACTACAGTATTGTAGAAGACCTTGCGCAAGCACCCTCTGGGATGTCAGCTCTCGAAGCCCTTCAAAGTTGTCCTACTCAATGGAAAGCATTGCTAAAGGCTATCGGTGGAATTGATCCTACCGATACTAATTTAATATTCTTTGACTTGGAAGATCATATTCCAAGGCTTCCTCCTCAATTAGTCTTTCAGATCCAAGTTGTTGTGAAAAATAAGAATATATGTCGAACCATTATTGATGAAGGAGCCTCGACTTGTGTTATGTATGTTACTTGTTGGAAAGCTATTGGCTCTCCTGCCCTTGATGAGTCACACAATACTCTTAAATATTTTAATGGTACATGATTTAAACCTTATGGTGTTCTTCCTTCGTTGTTTATCATGTTAGAAGGCAAGGCAATTAATGTTGAGGTTGAGGTCTTTGATAGACCTCTTGATTACAACCTTCTACTTGGACGTAGCTGGATTGATTCCATGCGCGCAGTTGTTTCTACTCTTTTCCATGTGTTATGTTTCCCACACCAAGGAAAAGTCATTATTGTTGATCAACTGGCCTTCTTTAATTCTAATTCACGTACTAGCAACGTACCTTTTAACACGAAAACACCTCCCAATTATGAGAATGTCAGCATGGGTCTTTTAAAAGATTCAAACTTGATGGGTACATTTCCTATTCTGCCACCCGATATTCCTCCTCCTTTTGTCACCTCAATTAACATGATATCAACCTGAGTTCGTGAAACCCCTGAGTCTTATGTCCCATGAATAGTACCTAGCTCTGGTGACTATCTTCGTTACGGTGATAGAATGCCTTTAAGTCAGGTGGAATCGACTTATCAACCTATCTAATCGACAACTCCTTCTTCTCCTTCTCTCGATGATACAGCTCCTGCTATGTTCCACATAATGTTTCCCATTGATGAGATGATCATGACGGTCATGTCTATGGGAGATACTCCATGGGTCAATGGGCATCATCATTCTATTCTCTTCCTAGAACGTGAGACCATAGAGAGTTACCAACTGGTTTCGACTCTGTCTACCGTTGTTGTTATTTCCTCTGTTCATGACTCAACACACGATGTTTTGTATGAAGGGAACTTGAGTAATATTTCACCTACAGTTCCTCTTGACATATCGATTAAACCTAGAGTCATGGAAAATGTTCATATCGGTGCCTCATGTTTTATTCATGAGGTTCGCACTTATAAAGCCCTTTTCCAAGAATTATGTGATGTTTTTGCCTGGAGTTTTGAAGAAATGTCTGGTATCGATCCTGATATTGTTGTGCATGAGATTAAGACTTACCCGAATGCTAAACCCATTTGGCAGATACTTCGCCCAGTACATCCACGCAAAGCTGTTGCTATTAAGCTTGAAGTTGAAAAAATTCTTAAAGATGGCTTTATCTATCATGTGGCTTTGACCGATTGGGTGCCCAATCTTGTTCCGGTTAACAAGAAACAAGGCACGATCTGCATTTGTGTATATTATAGGGATATAAACAAAGCTTGTCCCAAAGACAATTATCCAACCCCTTTCATTGACCAGATTGTTGACGATTGTGCCTGGAGTGAAATCTTCTCCTTGATGGATGGTTTTTCTGGATATAATCAAATCAATATTTTACTTACGGATCAACATAAGATTGTTTTTATTTTCCCTTGGGGAACCTTCGCGTACTAGAAACTACGTTTTGGTCTAAAAAATGTTGGTGCAACTTTTCAGTGCGCTATGTATTCTTCTTTTCACGACATTAATCACATCGAACAACCCTATCTAGACGATCTACCGACGCATTCTATGTGTCGTCAAGATCACCCGACACATCTACAAGCCATTTTCCTATGCTATTGTTATTATCGCATACGTTTGATCCACACAAATGTGTTTTTTGTGTAGAATCCATACGACCTCTTGGTTTTATCATGTCTATACATGGGATTAGGGTAGACCCCTTGAAGGTCGAGGTTATTCTCAATTTACCTCCTCCTTCCACACTATGCCAACTCCAAAGTTTGCAAGGGAAGGAATTTTTTTTACGTTGATTCATTCTCAACTACACTAAATTAACGAAAGGATTTACTCGACTTCTCAAGAAAGATTACGATTTTGTATGGAACGACACTGCCAACAAAGCTTTGAAGCTCGCCTTAACCCGTACACCATTGTTGTTTCCACCTAGTTATAGTCGAGATTATTTCCTATACTTAGCTGCTTCAGACTCTACCATTGCTATGGTTTTAGTCCAAGAGGATGATTCACATGATGAACATGTTATATACTATTTGAGTTGGAGTATCACGACTACTGAAACCAAATATTTACATGTGGAGAAACTAGCCTTGGCAATTGTTCAAGTTGTTCAACGTTTTCATCACTACATCTTATTATGCAGAACCACAATCATTTCCGATTGCAACCCCATGCAACACATCCTTACTCAACAATTGTTGGGGGGGAAGTACTCTAAATGGATAGTTATTCTCCAGGAGTTTTATTTGGAGTTTGAACGCGCCAAGTCAAAGAAGTCTTTGGTTTTTGTCGAATTGATATGTGACCTTCCCTCAACTGAAACTGAAACTGTGGCACATGATTCCTTACTTGACGAATCCCTCTTTCTGATTAGTTCTGACGACATATGGTACGGAGATATTATCATCTATCTCCAGACCCAAAATTTTCAGCCTGATCTTTCTAGTACAGATCATCGTCGTATCCGGTATCAAGGTCGTCAATACATTATCCTTGGTGATACCCTTTACCGACGTGGTATTGATTCCATATTTCGACGATGTCTCACCTACGATGAAGCTGAGAAAGATTTGAATGACTGTCACTCTGGAGCATGTGGCGGTCATATGTCTGGGTATGCCACTGCCTAAAAGATCTTATGAGTTGGTTATTTATGGCCTTCATTGTTTAAGGATTGCATTATTGTCGTTTAGAAATGCCACGCTTGTCAAAACTACAACAATAAGATATGATCTCACCCTACTCCTCTTCACCCTATAGTTTCCGTCGGTTCATTCACTAAATGGGGTATTGACTTCATGACATGTAACCCTCATTCGGTTGGGGGGCATGGATACATTATTGTAGCTCTGGATTATTTCACTAAATGGGTCGAGGCGATGCCTACATTTGATAATACCAGGAAATCTGCAACATTATTCATATTCAATCATATCATCACTAGATTCGGTGTCCCTCAAGCCATCATTACTGATCATGGTAGTCATTTTCACAATTTCATGATGTCTACCGAGAAGTTGGGTCTTCAACATGAAAACTCAACCCCCTATTATCCACAGGCCAATGACCAGGTTGAAGCAATCAACAAAGTTCTCACTACTATGCTTTGACGGATGATAGGAATTCACAAGTCAAATTGGCACACGATGTTATTCTCAACATTGTGGGCCTATCGAACATCCGTTAAGTCTGCCATGGGATTCACACCTTTCCAGTTAGTATATGGTATCGAAGCAATTTTTCTGATTGAATGTGAAATCCCATCTTTGAAACTAGTTGTTGAACTTCTCCCTAACACCTCAGCTGAAGAGGAACGTCTTTTGTATTTGATGCAATTAGACGAAACCCGTCGTGATGTCGCCGTAGTCATTGAAACTCAGAAAAAGTGTGTCAAAGCTCAATATAGCAAGCATGTCAAACCACGTGTATTTTATGAAGGTGATCTGGTTCTTCTTTACAAACAATATCGTGACTTATAGAGAGTCGGTAAATTCGAGCCCATGTGGCGGGGTCCTTATATTGTGAAACGAGTGTTGGAGAAAGGGGCTTATGAGTTGGTAGATTATGATGGAATTCCTTTGAGTGAACCCATAAATGGACTTTACTTAAAGAAGTACTATGCTTAAAACCATTTTTGCATGAGTGTTGTGTATTTTTAGTGTATCACACTCTTGTGTGTTTTTTCGCTTTTGGTTCCACTTTTCGACTGCTTACCTTGCATTGTGCTTGGTTTCCAGATGTCGGTGTCTTCGCTACCCTATATCGGCTTCGTTGATGGCGCTAGTCATAGTACTCAAAACTTAACATCTGTTGCTTGGGAAATCTATGCACCTACAGATGAATTGATCAGTCTACATGGTATTTTCCTTGGTCGTGCAACTAATAATATTGCGGAATACAGTGTAGTTATCGAGTTATTAACTGACGTCGTTTCACTGGGAATCCGTCATCTTATTGTATGACTTGATTCACAATTAATAGTACTACAGTTGAGTAACGTTTATTCCATCCAAAGTCCTACTTTTTTATGGGTATATTTACGGATTCGCCTCTTGGAACAACATTTTGATTACATTGAATATCAACACATTCCTAGATGTCTAAATACATTAACAAATGCATTGGATAATTATGTGTTAGACAAACATTTGAGATATTTATAAATCCAATCACACTTTTTACAAAAACAAGTAAGTCGGTAGGAACTTTATATTTATAACGATAAAATTTTACAAAAAGTGTTTTGTCTGGAGACCAAAATATCAAAAATATGAAGCTCACAGCTTAATGTACAAAAAATATCAAGGATGTTGCTCGCTATAGAAAATGACTGCCAATGCTTCTCTATGGAGCAGTCGACTGATAGATGCGGATATGCCCATTGTGTGGCGTTGGTAGTGCCTAGGGAGCTCATCTACAGTAGCGTTAGGAACATGAATGGTCAGTCCCTCCAGGTTTTGTTATATAGCCTCGAGGTCTGCGACAACCACTCATGTACATCACCTCTCTCTCCGCACCTCTGGATGGGAGATGATCCCGGCGGACGACAAGGCCCCACATCTGCATTAATGAGAGAACTCAATTAGTCATCGGATAAATAACACAAAAAAACATTTTATATCATTAAAATAACAAAAACATTATATAAACAAAAAAATTCCTTCTTACCTATGTCCCCCCACTGGGAGCCGTCGGGAAGAGCTAGATCTGGATCTCCAGGAAAATCTACCCCGGCATACACATAATATTCCACCATGAGCAGTTGATTCCTCGGCCATTGGAAGAAGACATCGTCGTACTTGACGATGGGAACATCTCCATGTCGAGCCATGAGATCTACCCACCTCTTCATTCATGGATACTGTGGAGCAGGTATACCCCACTCCACCTGCAAACATAGGACAGGAACCCTCTCCAGAAAGAAGGACACCAAAATGGACCCATATCCAAATTGATTTAATCGACCATTTCAACACTTGGTAAGTTGTTTGTTCATGCTTTTTAGGATCCCCTCACACTAGTTGAAGACCCCGGGCTCCATGCATTCTATTGCATACTACAAATGGATCTGCAAATCCATATGGGGAGCTGCACTCCCTTCCATGCGATTAATAGTGTAAAGGATAGTCCGCAAAGCCAAATCTCAGACATCCCTGATAGCTACCTTGTTGCTATGTTTCTCGGTATCTGGCACACAATGATGGCGGACATAGTAATCCATAGGCTCACCTCCACCCCTGCTACTTGTAAGTGACACCCGTGAACCACAACGAGATAGCCCTGTCAGGAAATAGATATCCTCTATATCTATTGTGAGTGTTTGGACACCCACACGAAATGTCTGTTCATTCACATCCCACATGTGAACCAAGTACTCTAGTAGTCTCAACTGAGTTCTCATGCCCTGAATCCTGAAGAATTTTAGTAACCCACACTGCCTGAGAGCCATAACTGTTCCCGGGTCATTCCCCATGAAGTAATATTCTTCTTCATACTCTTGCTCATGCCACTCCAACATCTTGACCAAGGAAGTCATGCCAAGGAACAATAAGATGAGATTAGAAACATAAAATTCTTTCCTAGGGTTTTTTTGCTAGTTAGGTTTATCTTTTTTTAATTTTTGGTTTCGGTCGTTGCGGGGTTGCGCAGTGCGACGTCGTCACACCCTACCTATAGGGTCACCTGCGACGATCCTAGATTGTCGCAATTCACGATATAGGGCACTTGCGACAACCTCAATGCACGTGTAGCCCCAAATAATTGACCCAACACATAAATTTGACCAATAAAAATCAATTTTGAAACCAATTAAAGATGAAGGAGAAGGAGATTACCTATTTGATGGAGACAATTCGTGAAATGATTCACCACACGCTCCGCAATCAACAATTGAAAATCGGGGTGAAAAAGGGCTTTGGAGCACTATTTGGGTAAACTTGCAAATTAAATGTTAAAATGGTGTTTTTAGCCTATTTTATTGACTTTTATCACTTTTCATTTGCAAAGTTATATTATTTTTATATTTTATCCATGCCCTAAAGTCTCAACAACTTGGCAAGTGTTGATTTTTGCAGAATAAAAAGTCTAGAGATGAGACGTTGGAACAAGGGTCCACCCCTTTTTGGTTTGTTTTTGTATATTTTTCGCATGTACAGATCCTTTTAGGGTTTTTCAGGAAATACTCTGAGCATAGTCTTAGTTCTTTCTCACGCTCGTGAAACCATGAGAATGTAATCGAGTAGTCTTTTGTCATTTTTTCACACTCGTATTGGCAACACGAAAAACGAAACCTATGGAGTATCCTTTAAGCTCTTTTCAAGCTCCCTAAACATGAAAAGATGGCTGAGCGACCTTGTTCTTTTCACACTCGTAAAAGTATTTGAAGAAAACATCTGTTAAGCGGTAGTTTATTACTTTTTTAGTCTCGTCGGATTAATTTACGAAAAAGGACCTAATGGATTTCTCTTTAAGTGTTTTTCAGACTCTCTAAAATTGAAAAACCCTTGAGTTTTTTTTCCTTGGACTCATTAAACAAACATCGAAAGACCCATATGGGATCGAACCACTCATTCTTAGGGTTCGCTAAACATACTCCGAGGGACTCGTCCGAAGGATGAGCTTATATCTACAAGCATATGTTATCCTCCTCAAGCTTGCGTAAAAATAAAGAGGTACTCGCCAGAAATGGTGGGGGAAAATTGGGAAAGAAATGTGTCTCTGTATTTGTGTTAGTGACAGTAATAGTCACTCTTGAACATGACACCCCCTTCATCATTGTATCCAAGTTGGAAAATCCATTTGTTTCTCGTTTGACCATCCACAAGTTCATATGTTGGGTCCTCCTTGAGTCAATGCTTCAAAGACAATTATCATGTCGTTCATATGTTCAAGAGAAGTCCAACCTAGACAAGCCATCTATCGAGTCGACCATCTATAGTTATAAATTTTCTACCATGTCGGCCTTCCCGGAGTCAGTTCTGAATCACTTCATGCTCTGATCTACTTCAAATCTATTACATATTTCATGTCATTGATGGGAGATACATCAAGGCCCTCATGTGACGAGTCTTTTCCTGTCGACTTCAACCCATTATCCAGGAACAAGATTTAGAAATCATTTAGTACCTTAGAGCCTGCATGCCTCAATGGCAAGTTTCTTCGCTTTCAACAGTGGGTTCACATCATTGGCCTCTGATTGAAAGATTCCATAGAATGTTCGACTTCAACTCATTTATTCACATTCGTTGGATTGTACTAGGGTACCTTGGGAGTCATTAACATCAATGGTGATTTCCTTCGCACTTGTTAATGGTTTTCATTAATGACCGATAATCAAGTGGTTTCTACCATGTTCGACTTCAACACCTGTAATCACATGGCTAGATTCGTACCTAGAGACGATGGAAATGAAGACCTTGGATCTTATCATTTTTGTCGAGGTTGCGACAGAGTATTCATGAATTAGTACTGACACATAGATCCACTGTGTATGTCTCGTGGCTATGTCTGAATTTGAATTCTTTTAGAGCATAGATCCATAGTGTATTCCTAGTGGCTATGTCGAATCATGATGACATGGATCCACCGTGTATGTTTAGTGGCCATGACTCACTTGACACTTATGATTAGAGTCACTTTATAGTATGAGCATGGGAATGTCTACCTCATAAATGGTATAATATTATGCAGATGCTTGTTTGTTTTTAGGTTCCTGATCAATGCACTCCTTGTTTTCGACACACACATTCTACAAAGTATTTCAGCTATCACGAGTTCCAGCTTCATACTTTGGGGGGCATTCTATTACACATTATTTTGGTCGCCTCAGTGATCACCTGACAACATGTGTTCATGTTCCATGAAAATATTAAAAGAGACTTTCTCCATGGGAAA
>SNQJ01S0275522.1:0-11466 GCA_010110895.2 Picea sitchensis | reverse complement strand
AGGTCAGTTTGAACAACTAAAAATGAAGGAAGATGAGAATATTGCAGCCTACTTCTTAAGAGTTGATGAAACAATGAATGCAATCATAGGATTGGAAGAAGAAATCGAAGAATCTATAATTGTTAAAAAGGTACTAAGATCTCTTCCTATGAGATTCAACCCTAAGATATCAACACTAGAAGAAAGATCGGATCTGAAATAAATAAGCATGGACAAACTGCATGGAATCTTCATAGCATATGAAATGAGAAATGAATAGGAAAATCCAGATGTAAAAGAAGCAACCTTCAAAGAATCCAAAAGATCAAAGCAAAAGAAAAATGAACAAGAAGAATATAGCAACAACAACGACATCTCGGAAGATGATGAAGAAATGGCCAACTTCGTCAAAAAACTTAACAAGGGAACCAATGGTAGATATAGAGGTAATATTCCTTTAATTTGTTTTAATTATGATGGTATTGGTCATTTTGCTAAAAAATGTACTCATAATAGAAACAGAAATAATGAAGGTTACTCAAAAGGAAAACACACATATAAAGGCAAAAGAACTACAAATAAATATTTCAAGAAAATCTTATGCATCAAAGAAGACATCTCATCATCAGATGAAGATGAAATCAATGACAGTGAGACATGAAGAGTTATATTCATGCAAGTAAAAGATTCTGACAAAGAAGACTCCGAAGAAGAATATGAAGAAGCCGAAGAAGGATATGAAGAAGTTGAAGACAAAATTGAAGAGGGAGAAGTTGACTATCGAGAAGAATTAATGTGTGCCATAGAAGTTATCAGAAGATAAAACAAGAAAAACAAGAAACTACAAGTAGAACTAGACAAGAAAAAGGACACTCGAGAACTAGAACAAATGATCACAAGATTGGAGGTTCAAATAGAAGAAAATAAAATAATTGAAGAAGCACTCAAAGAACAACTAGAAGAAAAGGACAAGATCATTGGAAACATGGAAGCAAGATTGTCACACTAAGAATGTTAAGGTCCCTAACCCAGCACATAGGTAGATCAATGTATTATTGAGGATGTAATAAAAGTCAATAGTAATAAGACCTTTCAATAAAATAGAATAAAGCGGATGTAAAGAGACCCTAATAGAAGCTTAAAGCTAGAAGGATCTTCCTCCTAGATGCTTCTCTTAATGAACATATTTAGTATAAATAGGAGATTAGAGGGGGTATGAAAACCCTAGCTTGGATATTATTGTGTAACTTGGTATTTTAGCACCATTTGGAGGTTACTTATGAAGGGGCACAGCATGAACGTACTATCGATTCAAAGTGCTATTACATTTGCTATTTAGGTATATCATTACGTGTATTGTGAAGATTATACTATATATTTTACTGTTATTCTACCAATTCTAGCATTTCATTTACCGTTACGCATATTTTATATATCGGTATTGGTATCTTGCAAGTGGTATCGAGCACTTTCCTTAGCGGAAATTGTGGGTATTATTTTTTCAGGGTAGAGACGTATTCCAACGTCTTTTAAAGCCATAGAGATCTGTTATTACGCATAAACCAGCGGTTGAGGGATTCATACAGGGAAATACAAGTGGTTCTTAAAGCGCCGCGTCACATTTGGACTTCCATGTAACCTATTTGAGTACCTTGGTGGTAGTGCATTAAAACTGACAGCACCTGTGTATGGACCAGGCTAGATTTCCTGAAGCCCTCTTTTAGATAAACCTATCGATCGCCGGACTACTATAGTGTCACTTAGGAAGCATTTTCGGGAAGATACTCTCTAGTACTGGGTAGTCGGGTAGTACGATAGAATTACGTCTATCCCTCATAGTTAGTGCCACAGAGATATTGCGCCGAATTACTACTTGTTGGACCACCGCATTATGTCGAGATCTATAGCAGGGGAAAACCCTTGTCTGTAGAACTCTTGAATACTTAACCCTTGGGAACATAAAAACAACAACATAAACAAATTAAACCCGTGAGATCTATTAACCCGCTTGTCGTATTCGGGTTTGCTAAGTAAATACTCTGGTTGAGAATTTGGGGATTTATTGCATCATTCATACATACCAAAGCATAACCCTTGGTGTAAAATAAAAAAATAAAATAAAAATTAAAATTTTTCACCATTATTTGAGACTATTCCATTAGATTCATCTCTTTGCCCTCATCACTTTCCTCCATATCATTTTTTTTTTTTTTTTTTGACCCCGCCTGCTCCCTTTTCGGTTCACCCATTTTTCACCATTATTTGAGACCTATTCCATTAGATTCATCTAATTTCCCTTATCCGCACCCTTATCATTTTTCTGCAAAAAGTTCGACCCCACCGCTCCCTTTTCGGTTCACCCATCATCATGGCCCATGCCGTCACCAAGAACTAGAGTCGCTTCAACACCATGCAACATGATTTACTTGAGACCCAACAAGAAGTGCAACAATTTAGTGCTACTATTGCCTCCATTGATACCTCCATGAATGCATCCGTCCAGTTAACGATAGGTCAGCAATGAAGTAAAAATGAACTTGAATTTGTCGTTTGTAACTCGCAAACTCAAAATCCCTCGATGATGATGCACCTAAAAATAATGAAGGTAAACTTCTTCCCATTCCCTTTAACCGTCACTTTCAAAGGGACATACGTAGCTTCCAGGGTGGATGTAACTAATTTGATGGCTCCGGTCTTGGATTTGGGTCACACAAATCGGAACATTATTTCTCTCTCTACAACTTATTCTGAATGAAACAGCTGAAACCGGTATAGGTGTTCTCCATCTTGATCAAGAATGATGGCAATGAATTGTAATGGAAGAAAAACTTTTCCATGGGATATATTGCTTGGACCCAATTTGTTGCTAGGCACATAACCTTTGGCACTGACACCAACCATTTTGGGCGTTTGACAAAATTGAAGCAATGAGCCTGGTGAAGACTCGCATAAACGCATTTGAAGCGTCGGCTTTTTGAATAGGGGCATGGCCGATGCCTAGCGAGAAGTGCTATCGATTGGCCTCAAGGAGAGATTAGGGCCCACATGTCCCTCATGTAGCTTCGACCCTACGACAGGTGGAGGCTACAAAAAAGCCAAAGAAGCACAGCAAATTGTTTCCTCTCAAAACGGTAAACCTTCCTTTATCCCTCAACCCGGGTAACCCCACTACTCCCCTCTGCTCCTATTAAAGATCCAAAATTTGACTAGGGCTGAAATGGTTGAGCGACAACTCAAGGCCTGTTATAAATGTGATGAAAAATATTTCCCGGGGCCACAAATGCGGGAACAAAAGCTCTTTATGTCCATCTGTGAGGATATTCAAGAAGAAGAATGATGACCTTCCACGTACCGAATCACGAGGAAACTTACGAGAATAAACCCTCCGCCGACCCTCCTGTGAGAGGAACCCATCATTCCCTCAATGCTCTCACCACGACTTCTCCACGCCCCAAACTCTCAAGCTAATGGGTTATATCAAACACCGAAGGTCATCATCTTGGTTGATAGTGGCAGCACCACAATTTTATTCATCACGCCGCGCTCGCCCAAGAAACCCATTGCGCTATATCCATCGCGGTAATAATTTCCAAATCCTTGATTGCCAATGAGAAGCTCCATGAAATGTGGGAAGCATTGTGAAAATGTGTGTCTCAATGGGTGGCTTCTGACCTAAAATCCATATGTTTGCTATTGACATGGGAGGTTTGCAACATTGTGTTGGGTGCAGATAGCTCAGGAACCCATGGGTCCCATTCTCACATGGACTTCGAGGAACTTAACCACGTACAATTTGACCAAGGAGGCGACAAACATAATTTTCAAGGCATCATTGCGGGTTCTTCTGAAATCATCGGTTCTCATCGCATGGAGAAATTTCTCAAAAAGGTCATTAGTGTGAAAATGCATGGCCAACTCCAGCTATACAAATACAGAAGTCCCACCCGTTGCCCACCCAAGACCTCCAAGCCCTCTTGTGCAAGCATCAAATAGTCTTCTCCACTCCCAAAGGAATCCCACCTTCCATGAGTCATCCACGATCCATTCCATTCCCCTTGTCCCGAGCCTTCCCCAATATACGTCCATATCTTCACCCCTTTGCCCAAAAGAATAGAATTGAAAAAATGGTCCAGGAGCGTACTTCCTAGGAGGTCATCCATCCTAGTACGAGCCCTTGATCCTCTCCGTTAAGGTCATGGTACTAAGAAAGGTTCTTGGCGAATGTGTCCTAACCACATTGCTCTCGATAAACTCACCATCAAGAGACAAATTTCCCATTCCGGTCATTGATGACCACATGGATGAACTGAGTGGTGCCAATTCTTCACCAAACTTGATCTTCCTTTCGGGCTATCACTAGATCCATATGAAGACGCTGACATCCCCAAGACAACCTTTCGCACTCAAGAGGGCCACTCTGAGTTTTGAGGTCGTACCCTTTGGGTTGTAACGCCCCCTCCACCTTTTCGAGCCTCATGAACCATGTCTTCGATCCCTTTTTCCTCGACATTTTGTCTTAGTTTTCTTTGATGATATCCTCATATATAGAAAGACATGGACGGACCATCTTACTCATGTGGATGGGAGTTCTCATCCTACTCGCTCATCACCAGCTTTTCTGAAACAGTCCAAATGTGTTTTGGTGCATCAGAAGTGAATACTTGGGTCATCTCGTGGAGCAAGGATGAAATGGGGTGGACTAGAAAAGGTGAAGCCAGCACAAGATTAGCGCACCCTAAGACTCTCAAGCTTGCATGGATTTTTAGACTCCGCAGGTATTATTATCACATGTTTGTCAAGAACTATGGAAAGTTTGCAGCCCCTCTCATGGCTCTCCTTAAAGAACTCTTCACTTGGACCCTAGCGGTTGATCGAATTTTTCAAACTTTGAAGATGGCCATGTACACCCTCGATTAAAATGCTTCAGGACTTCAAAGAACATTTGTGTTGGAATGCAACACATCAGGGAAAGCATTAGATGTCCTTATGCAAGAGGGTCGTGCTTTGGCCTTTACTAGCAAAACAATTTATGCGAAAGAATGCAGGGCAAACTATTTATAGAAGAAAAATGTTAAGCTGATTAAATGCGAGTTGAGCCGCAGCATCCTTATCTCTTGGGGCCGCGATTTAGAATTAGAATGGAGACCATCAAAGCCTCAAATACTTTTAAAATCGCATTTCCTCCCGGAGAAACAAAAATGGGTCACCTAAAGATCTTTGGATATGATTATGAGATCATTTACAAGAGGAAAAGACAATGTAGTGGCCCGGTCTGTCGAGGAAATATGAAGATGAAGGATCCCTTTTCTCTTTCCTTCATTATAACTGATTGGCTGCAAGGCATTGCACGAGGAATGGTTGCAAGACCCCAAAGTTTACATCGATTCAACAGCTTCTGAGAACAAGGTCGCGAGCTCCCCAAGGTGCTCTTGGCTCGAGGATGAGCTTCAATACAAAGGAATATAAGCTTGGCCAATTTAAGTAAACAATCCAAGCTCAAATCCCAGAAAAAGGAACGTTTAACTCTCTGAGCTTCATGCTACACCACAGCAGGGCACTCAAGGTTCACAAAACATATGAAGAGTTAAGCGTTCTTTTAAGGATGGTATGAAAGCGGGGACATCCGTCGGAGTTTGTAGTTGAATGTAGAGGTTATGCCAGCGCAACAAAGGGAGAAACGGTCAAATCTCCGGGCACCCTCCAACCGCTTCAGAATTCCCGATATTTGGAAGGATATCTCTATGGAATTTATTCTGAGGCTTACTAATCGAGGAATAAATGCGGTGATAATGGTGGTGGTGGTCGATCGACTTTCCAAGGCATACTCATTTTGTACTTGCGCTACACCACCCATTTACATCCACGGTGGCCCAAATTTTCATGGATCGGTCTTCAAGCTACATGGCATGCCAAAACTCTATTGTTTTACGATCGAGACCCAACTTTCACAAGCAATTTTGGCAAGAACTGTTTAAGCTACAAGGCACCTGGTACATCTCATCTCAACATCATCCCGGACATATGAGGTCAGAAGTGATGCGTAAATAAGTGTTTGGAAACATTTTTGAGGTGCTTTGCCTCTGAAAACAACACTAGTGGGCTCAATGGTTACACCTAACTGAATGGTGAATTTCTTACTCACGCCATACAACCACTCGCATGACTCCTTTTGAGGCTGTATGCAGACCAAACCACCGTCTGTTCTCTCATACTACCGGGTACCTCGAAGGTCTAGGTGATCGACCAAACACTTACAGTCCAAGGGATATCCTTCGTACCCTTAAAAGGGAACTTGGTCATGGCGGAATGAATGAAGCAACAAGCGGTCGGAGTCGCTTGGAGCGTCAATTGTAGAAGGGGATCAGGTGTTCGCATTTACAACCATATAAACAAACTTCCCTCAAAGGCGAAAAGTGTCGGAAGCTAGCACCCAAATTTTATGGCCCTTACAGTTCTAAAACATGGGACAAGTCATTTTATATGGAGTTAGCTACACGCGGTCATTCGAAGCTATATCTTGTTTTTTCATGTTTCATGCTTGAAGAGAATTGATTGGAGCCAGGTGAAAATTCAAACCAACCTTCGAGTTAGCTGAAGGAAAGGATCCATTTGCTTCTAATAGGAAGCGTTTGGACCGGGGAGCGTCGCTGCGTCGGAGAACCATCAAGGAAGTGTTAGTATGGTGGAAAGATATGACTCCGTGGATGCCACTTGGGAACCGGCTACCGCATGCTGCGGGGAGTTTCCACACCTCAAGCCTTGAGGGACAAGGATAGTTTAAAGAGGACATGTTAAAGGTCCTAACCCGCACATAGGTAGATCAATGTATTGAGGATGTAATAAAGGTCAATATTAATAAGACCTTTCAATAAAATAGAAATAAAGTAGGATGTAGAAGACCTAATAGAAGCTTAAAAACTTCTAGAAGGATCTTCCCTCTAGATGCTTGTCTTAATAGACATATTGGTATAAATAAGAGGGGTCCGAGGGTATGAGAACCCTAAGCTTGGATATTATTGTAGCGGTATTTGCTGTGGGGTTGCCCCCTCGAAGAGGAACGCTGAACATTGCTATCTGATTCAAGAGTTATTTCTGTTGCTATTTCATATATATCATTTACGTATTGTGAAGATTATGGATATTTCTTGATGTGCGTGAACTTTAGCATTTCATTGTTCTTCATATTATATATATCTGGTATCTTGCAAAGAAAGGATATTCAAAGAAAAATATGTAGAGAATAGCTCAAAGTTATGGATGACATTATCAATAGACAAAATCATCACCAGCAACTCTGGACTTGGATACAATCAGGGCGAAGAGGATCAATCTCAAAACAACATGAGAACCAAGAAACAAATCAAAAAGCTGTCACGAGGGAAACAATCAAAGAGGATAGGAAGATGTACAATGAATATTACAAGGACACTCCTCCATAGAGAAGATTGATATTTCATAATCAACAATAGAAAAATAGGCCTCAAGAAGGGACTCAAAGGAACGCTCACTTCCGGAAGATATTCAACTCCCGGTATCAAACTATATTGTTATAGTTTATGTTATGCATGTAATAATTTTGGACATAAAGTTGTAGATGCAGAGATAACCGCCAGGAACAATAACAAATTTAGAGAGGCATACACGAGGGTTACTCTAGAGACTAAAATTGAAACACAAATAAAGTTACAACATATTGTTTGAATCTTTGAGCACTAAAGTGGAATGTTACAAATGTAACAATTTTGTACTGCAGTAGCCAAAATTTACAGAATGACATTCCCTACTAAGGAACCCCTCGAAAACAAAATAACAGCAGTCTGAGACAAGAACCTGGGAAAATGACATGGATAAGAAATGTGGTTGGTATGTTGATATTGGGTGTTCAAAACACATGAAAGGTGACAAAGACAAATTTTGCCCATTGCGAAGAGGAAAATGGATCAGTCTCCTTCGAATGATAATTCATCAAAATCATTGGAGAACCACGATGAAGTGGGAACAAGAATAAAAAGGCACAAAATGTTCTCTTGGTAGAAGATATGAAACATAATGCCTAGGTGTGGTTAAATGTGACAAAGGTCTTAAATTTACTTTCAATTCACAAAGGTGTGAGATAAGAGAAGGTTAAGGGGAAATTGGTAGATTTTAATTTTAGGAACTTCAAACTAACATACATGTGTTAGGTGAAATGCGAGAATGAAAAGTGTTGTCTAGGAAGGAAGATGAAAGTTGGCTATGGCATGAAAGAATGGGTCACATGCATTTTATTGGCTTGTCAAATTCAACAAAGAGAAGCTTGAGAAATGCCACAGGATCATAGAGCAACCAATACTTTATACAAGCATTGTCAACAAGAAAAAGAAAACAAAGACTAGGTTCAAATCAAAGGGTATTTAACACACCAAGACCAAAATTGTTCATACCCGATCTAAGTTGGACCAAAAAACTACAACAAAAGGATTAAAAGAGCAAGTTAGAAATACTTTATATTTATTAGTTGATGATTATGCTAAAGAATATTGCTTGGATTTACTTTCTCAAGAACAAATTGAGCTTTTTGAAAACTTCAAGATCTACAAGAGGAAATGGTTGAAAAATGAGATGGATTAAAGATAAAATGCTTGAGATACGATAATGGAGGATATTTCACTTCAAGAAATTTATGGACTATTGCGGCAGTCATGGAATAAAAATGCAATTCTTAGCCATGGGATACCTCCAAGAATGGAGTTGTTGAAAGAAAGAACAAGATAGTACGGAAATGGATGAACAATGCTAATGGATTCCAAATTGAAAAATATATTTTGGACCGCAGTGATACATGCAATAGTTCACATTCAAAGCAGTGTAGCGTAAACAACATTGATAAACTTCCTATGAGCTATGGAAGGAAGACCAACAAATGTGAATCACTTGAGGAGTTTTGGGAAGAAAATGTTACATCAGCAGAGAAGATGGTAGAGATAGGAAAATTTTACATAATGTGAATGAAAAGGAGTACTTGTTGGTTACTACTCAATTACAAAGGGAAATCATACAAGTGTTATAATCTAAAGATTGAACAAAGTTGTAAAACATCAACATAACAATTGATGAAAGCAGACCAGAATCAAAAGGAAGAAAGAAACAAATCAATGGAACAACTTTTGAAGAAGAAGAAAGAAGAAGATGAAGTAGAAGAGAATATAGAATATGAAAGTAAAAGGAAACAAAAGAGCAAGTTCAACAAGTATACTTGCAAAGACACCTAAGTTGAGTACAGAAGAATCATCCTTAGGATCACATTATTGGAAACAAAAGTGCGGGGTTGGGGCTGAAGAAAATCCGTTCCGCGGAACAAGCAACACCTAACTCTTATCTACAATTGAACCAAAGTACATTTTGAATAAAATAACAAGGATGAATTTTTGGAATAAGGTCATGAATGAAGAATTGGATCAAATGAGAAAAATGACACTTGGGGCGGTTCCAAGACCAAAAGAATAAAGAATGTGATACGACACAAAATGGGTTTTCAGGGCAAATTAAATGAAGATGGACAGAGTTACAAGGAAAAAAAGCTATATATTGGTATGTAAAGGATATGTCTGATTGAAGGAATCGACTTTGAAAGGGGCATTTCCCCAGTTACCAGAATGGAAGAAATACGGTTCCCTTTTAGCGTATGCATGCTCAAAAATGTTAAAGTATATCAGATGGACCTTAAAATCATCTAAACGAGTACAGAAGAATCATCCTTCAGATCAAATTATTGGAAACAAAGATGCAGGAGTTGAGACTAGAAGAAAAATCCGTTCACCAGAACAAGCACACCTAGCACTCTTATCTACAATTGAACCAAACTGTTTTGAATAAGCCAACAAGGATGAATTTTGGAATAAGGTCATGAATGAAGAATTGGATCAAATAGAGAAAAGTGACACTTGGGAACTGGTTCCAAGACCAAAGAATAAGAATGTGATCGACACAAAATGGGTTTTCAGGAATAAATTAAATGAAGATGGACAAGTTACAAGGAAAAAAGCTATATTGGTATGTAAAGGATATGTACAGATTGAAGGAATCGACTTTGAAGAGACATTTTCCCCAGTTGCCAGAATGGAAGAAATCTGGTTCCTTTTAGCATATGCATGCTCCAAAAATGTTAAAGTATATCAGATGGACATAAAATCATCTTTTCTGAATGGGGAACTTGAAGAAGAAGTTTACATTGAGAAACCAGAAGGATTTGAGTTGTCATAGAATGCAGATTATGTGTGTAAATTAAAGAAGGCCTTGTATGGTCTAAAACAGGCTCATAAAGCATGGTACTCTAGACTACATAAGTATCTGCAGCAGAAAGGGTTCAGAAAAGGAAGTGCATACAACAACCTCTACATCAAGGTAAGTGAAGGTAAAATTTTATTAATTGAAGTTTGTGTTGATAATATTATTTTTAGTAGTAATGATGACAGGTTAAGCCAGAAATTTGCAAAATATTTGCAGAATGAATTTGAAATGTCGTTACTTGGAGAACTATCCTTCTTTTTGGGACTTCAAATACATCAAATAAACCAAGGAATCTTTATTTCTCAAACCAAGTATATCATAGAAATGCTAAAGAGGTTCGGAATGGAAGATTGCAAACTAGTTATCACTCCCATGCAAACCAGTTACAAGTTGAGAAAAGATGATGATTCGAAGCCTACAGATCAGAGGCAGTATAGGTCAATGATTGGTAGCCTACTATATGTGACAAAATCCACACCAAATGTAATGCAGGCAGTTGGACAGGTGGCACAATTTCAAGCAACACCAAAGGAGTCACATGTGTTGGCAATGAAGAGGATTTTCAGATATCTCAAAGAAACAAAAGAGTTTGGATTATGGTATCTAAAAGAAAAGGATCTATCACTTATTTCCTACACAGATACAGATTGGGTAGGTTGTATTGATGACTGATGAAGCACCAGTGGAGTAGCAGTCTACTTGGGTGATTTTTTAGTATCATGGCTAAGAAAGAAACAATCATTAATATCTTTATCTACAACTAAGGCAAAGTATATTGCAGCAACATCATGTTGTACACAGTTTCTTTGGATGAAACAAAATTTGAGAGATATACAAGTTGAGTATGATGACCCATTCCAATCTATTGTGATAATACAAGCGCCATCAGTATCTCAAAGAACCCGGTGATGCACTCCAAGATGAAGCACATTCCAATAAAGTATCCCTTTCTACAGGAGCATGTTGTAGAAAAGAACATCAGAGTTGAGTATGTGGGCACAAAATAACAAGTGGTAGACATCTTCACAAAACCACTTCCACGGGAATCCTTTGAATATCTTTGCCATAGACTTGGAGTTATTTCTACTCCAAAATCAATGCATTTTGAATGCTTATCTTATATGTCTTAGATTTACACGAGGAAGCACCATAAGAGGACAGTTCAGTCAAGGGGAGCAACCTCTGATGGAAAGATACCTTTGCCATCGATGACAAAGG
>SNQJ01S0275520.1:0-11352 GCA_010110895.2 Picea sitchensis | reverse complement strand
AGAGTATCCTTACCTTCTCTATATTGCATGAATGATATCTGTTTCTATTACTAATGTAACTGTACCCCTAATTCCCAAAGGGAATATCAGGGTCTGGAAAGTCACCAGGTTGGAAATATCACCAAATGGAAGCGAAACCTAACTGATCAAGAGGTAATTCTAATACTTCCCTTATTTATAAAGAAGGGAGTCGTTAGAAGGACTGACTGACCAATATATTATATATGTTGCCATCAAATCCTGTCTTTTCGAGCGACAACTAGTGGCTTTCCTGGAGTTCTTGATTGGGAAAGATACAAGCGACAACGATGTGATCTTTCCTCATGAGCGATAGCGATGTGGTATTTCTTCCTCATGAGCAGAAGCAAAGAGTTTTTCCCCATAAGCGGTAGTGAATGGATGGATTGATTAGACAGTGAGGAAGGCAAAGCCGCACCTCACCTTTGAGTGGCAGCGGCGATAAGGTATTGACTCACACCCCACGAGCGACAGCGACGTGGCTTAGCTGGCTAGAGAGTTATTGATTGGAAAGTCGATCATGCAGGTAAGGTGAAGCCGATTTATTGATTGGGAAAGCCAGGAGCGACAACTCAAGTTAGGAAGCGAACAACGACGGTGCGATGGTTTTGGTTAAGGGAAATTGGCTTTTCTGTTCTGCGATGGTGCGATGCTTTTACGGAGGATGCGCAAGCATGCTCGACAAAAGGTACAAAGTCACTCCCCTGACAACGGAGGGGGAGGTACGAAGTCGCTCATCCATTCATGGGTGAGGGAGAGGGAAAAAGAGGGTTTCTGCCTTGCGAACTGCGATGGTTCTATCTATGCAAAATGTTGTCGGAGCCTTCCCAAGGAAGTAAGCCTAAACAAAATATCCAATTTCACTAACAAAAGTTGTCAGAGCTTCACACCGGTAATGCGATGGCCGACAATGATAGTCCAATTGCGATGCTTTTACCGAGTAGATTTGAGATTTTCTGTTCATACAACTGCGAGGGTCCAACTGCGATGGTTTTGGTTAAGGGAAATAGGCTTTTCTGTTCATACAACTGCGAGGGCCAACAACGAGGTTCCAATTGCGATGGTTTTGGTTAAGGGAAATAGGCTTTTCTGCGCAGACAACTGCGATTCTTTTACTGAGTAGATTTGAGCTTTTCTGTTCATACAACTGCGATGGTCCAACTGCGGTGGTTTCTTAGAGGATGCGCAAGCACGCTCAAGGGTGTTAATGCTCACTCATCATATGGGTGAGTGAGTTTTCATTTATATATGTAATTACGCTATCCTCTCCCTCATATAGGTCAATACCGAGTCGGTTGAGTTATAATTAATGAGTGATTAAGTCGAGCGCCTAAAGGCCCTCAACCAACGGGAGAGGATTTCCCCATTCGCCATTCAACGTGAGAGGGAAATGTGTTTCCATTCATGCTGGCCGGCTTGCTTTCTTGCTTGTCGAGATGTTCCATTCGTTCCTTGCTCCTTGGCGCCATTCGATACCCGTCCCCATTCCATCTATGATCCATACATACATCTATACCCGTCCCCATTCCTAGTGAGCCGTTACTATTAGCATTTTAGAAAGGACCTTAAAGGGAAACGCAGAGGGCCGGCCTGCAAGGGACGTTAGGGGAATATGAAGTGTTAAGGTTCTCATTCTAAGGCGGTTGGTCCTTTCGCTTTATTTCTTCCCCTAAAAGAGTGAGCATGCATAGCTCCCTCCAGATATGATCCTAACCAACCCTTAGATAGATAACAAACATATTGAATTCACCCTTAGAGTTCGAAGAGACTGAAAGGTGAATACTTCGAACATGAAACTAAAGCACTTTCAGGTGAATACTGAAGGTCCTTTAAGGTTCTTATTTTTCGCTCTGCGAAGAAACCTAAAGGAAAGGGAGGGCCCTTCTCAAAAGCAAAGGGAGTGTCTTTTACGTTCCTAAAGAAAATAAGGGTTGGAAGGCCTTGAAAGGATTATTATCGTCAACCCTGAGCTTTGCTCAGGTAAGGATATGCACCCACCACTATCTCTTTCTTCTTTGGAGGGCGGGGGAGTTAGGGAACTATAACGGTATCTGCTGGTGTCCATAAAGAATTAGCGTTAGAGCGAAGGGATAGAGAGATGGGCAATATGTCGATCAAGTGGGAAAGGTAAGTCATGTGGGTAGATTCCAGTTCGAGGGGACAAGGAAAAGTTGAAACCCATTAAGAAAAGAGCATTTCAAATTTTGGAGCGTGTTCGTAGCAATGCATTCTGACTAAAGTTGCAGCGTTATGCAGATTTATTTCGTGGGAAATGTTGACCCACTAAAACTGTGAGTCGTCAATGTTGGAAGTTGATGAGGGTGTCGAGTCGATTATACTAGCCATCGATGAGTTGATTCCATACCAGCAATCAATGTTAGAAACAGATCGAATTATGGACAAAAAGCTTCACAGGAGTAAATAGGATGATCTAAAATTGTGTATAGTTGGCAAGAAGGGTGAGTTGCCTCAAGCAGCGAAGAGGTACAGTGCATAGCAAGTACAACAAATGTTTTCGAACTTGTGAATATGATATTTTGTCTTAATGTATGTTCAATATTTAGGAGGCAAAGTCATATGTTCAATATTTCGTACAGTTAGAAAGAAAACCCTATTATTTCTATTTGCCATTGATATATGACCAAAAGTTAGTTCTTTATTCCCCTAAAATACTCTACTCAGGTAAGGTCTCTAAATCAAAGAAAGGTCAACCCAACCCGAGAGCCCAATAGGGAAAATGAGATATTGGATGATCCCAAAGCTATTTCAAGTATTTCCTTGACATTCATCATTTCAAAAAAGTGTATTTAAGCGGGAAAGATATCTTGGTCAGCGTTGCTTACTCTTTCTAAGCGAGGGGATACCATTATTCCCGTTGTTCCATCATGCATGTGTACCTAAGCTATAGTATTGGTCCGAGTGGTCTTCATTCTTTTACTTAGTTCACTTCGTGAGGGATAACCTTATTGATTGGCCTTTTTCAGCAGAGTGTTCCCTAGAGGAAAGGGGTAGCGCCACGAAAGAAAGTAGGCATTCACTCGCCTACCAAAATCGAAGGGTAGGGGAAGAATATCGTGAATATGGGGGCGCTACCACCGCCTTCTCTTGGGGAGCCTATACATTGGTAGGCGTTCAACCAACCATGGCCCACTATACTTTGGGAGGCATCCAACCATAGCCTCCACCGCTTATTATTAGCATCCAACCCCTCCCGCTTACTAATAGCGTCTCCTCCTATGGTGGCGTCCCCTACGATACTTATTAAAAGAATCTGTACCTGTGCTTAGGTAGGCAAGGTCCGTACCTGTGCTTAGGTAAGCAAGGCCAGCCGTAGCCATTTCTCTAGGGTGGGTAACCAAGGCCCCACCTATGCTTCTTGGGTAGGCATGGCCCCACCTATCTTATGGCCCACAGATAATCTATTTCCTGCTAGTCATGACTTCGAGAAGTATTATTTTTCCTTCTAGTTCAGCTAGTTCAGGCAGATAGTTCAGAAAGATCCCGACACCCACCACTCGAGAACTATCCGTAAGCCCGATAACCATATCTTAAACTTTAAGAGAGAAGGGAGAAAGAGACTTAATGGGAGAAAAAGACTTACCGTACATATATGGGAGCAAGTCATACCAAGACCTTTTGGGGGTTTATATATTGCTCAAGGCTGCCCAATAACTTCACTGACCAGTAAGTTAGTACCTTACTATATTCATTCTTCGGCCTGCCTACATGACTAGCAGGAAAGAGATTCTAAGTGGAAACTAAAACGATAAGGAAGCGTAGAAGCGTGGAGGAAGGAGATTTCTTATTGTCCTCACTTGACCGAAGGGCCATATGCGCGCGACTCTTAATATTATCTTTTCCTCCCTACGTCAATCTACCATTTACTACTGAAGAGACACCTCGTCTTCAAAAATGAAATAAACCCTATATGTGGATTGCTTATATTATCTTTTAAGGACAGACTCACTCGTGTTGGGGCACCTGTAGATCTACTCTGTTCCCTTCGTTAGGTTCCAACCACGCTTTATATAAGGAAGCAAAGGTCAATCGCCAACCAGTAAAGACATACTTCATTGCGGGAAAGCCAATACAGTATCACTAAGCAAGATGGCTAAGCAAGCCATCACAGAGTAAGCCATCTCTGTATCACTCTTTTTCCCTATCTTTTTCCCTTGCTAAAGTAACGCTCGTTATGGGTGGGATAAGGAGAGAGATTCTGGGGTGGGATAATCTGTCTCCTTGAAATTCATTGAGGGAATAAAATAGGCTCCCTAAAAGTAAAGGTCAAGGAGAAGGTCAAGGTCAGGAGAAGGTAATTTAGGGAATAAAAGAGGCTTTCCAATCCTTTGACAAACATCACAGTGCTTAGAATATTCCTTAGCTCTGTTTAAGAGTTGAAACTCAGAAATCTCGCTAGAGTGGGAGGTAGGGAGGTGCAATATACCCTAAAGTGAAAGGTCAAATGAAAAGGGAAACTGAAAAGGAATAATTGATTGCCCGACGAAGGAGGTGAAGGAAAGCTGAGCGAACCGTCAGGAAAATACTTGAATAATAGGGATGAGCTTCATTTATTACCGTGAGAAGTGGAGCGTAGCCTCCTATCACTACTCGACTAATATAACAGATAGAACAGACGCCCTAATTGGCGCCATGAGACTACAAGAGAGGCCGAAGTCGACTTGAACCGTGAGAAGAGCTATTGTTATGCCCTAAAGAGTAACACTTGGGAGTAACCCTTTTCTTTATCCGTTAGGAGGGGAAGTCAACTTGATCCGTGAGAAGAGGTTTCATATCCTCTCTTTGATTAGATTTAAGCACTTCAGAAACCCAAGTATGAGAGATACTAACATATCATTATATATGATATTACATAGAGCTAAAAATCCCATACCCCTGAAATCGCCAAAAGGCACTCAAAATATGTAAATTTTGAGTGCTAATTAGTTCACGAAAAAATCCGTTCAGAATTCTAGTTTCAGTATTGGCCCTACCCTCAAGTCTCTTCCTTGTCTGACTGGTATGGCTCAACGTTCTGTCAGTGAAGACAAAAATTCATGATTCAGTAGATTTTCTCCCGGGGTGGATACAGTGTCTTTCACCTTAAGAGAGAGAGAAAAGGACCCCCCCCACACCAGCCCCTAGTAAGGGTAGCGCTCCCTACCAGGTTGAGTTGAGTAGGTACCAAAAAAAAAAAAAAAACCACTGGTCACAGATTCAAACCCCGGGCCTATACCTAGAAGGCATCTACTATGTGTTAGCACCGGACGTAGATCGTTTCATTCCCTTATTCTCTGGCCAACAATTGTTCTGGTAGAACCCCTACCTGCCCTGCTTAGGAAATTGCAACAAGTGAAGAACGAAAGGTAGAACCAGATCTTGCCTTACCTTATTTATTATTGGGATCGAGTGGCCTTTGCCTTTCCTTCACCTGCCCACCATTGAAAAGTAAAGACCTTGCTTATTCACCTGCTCGGGTCAACTGGAAATGGAAATCAACGAAACTTTTCTTTTGATGTTGAATCCTCGGGGAACAATAAGAATACAGATAGGACAATTAGCCTTTGATTTTCTCTTGCTATCCTAGTGTTTCACGGAATACAGATAGGCACTCGTTGCTGGGGCAAATAAGCTTTGAATGAACAAGCTGGCTTTGAATGACTCGCTCTCCTATCCAAGGGATCTTCTCTTTGGCGGCTGGGGGAGGAAATAGAGTCTATAGAACGCTGGTAACAAATTGGCTTGAAACTGTTTGAATTGGCTTCGATTGGGGAACTTCTAAACTCCTCGTGGATGGAACCAATCAACAATGCTTGAATGGAAGAAAGGATGACGAGGAACCCTCGAGTGAGTGACCTTACAAGTTACCTTTTCTGAACCAGCTACTTCACCTACTGGGGAGAGCTCAACTTGTCACTCCTTAAACCAAGCAAACCTATTCCCTTGGAACGGGTGAACAAATGCTAGGATAGGATAGCTTCGATTGGGAAATGAATGAATGGGGGTTTTGCATGTTTCCCCTGGAATCAATGTGCTCATGCCAACTCTCAGTAACGCTCTTAACCCGGATGACTTTAGCTTTAGCTTTTAGAGCATATTTATGTATTCAGGCTTTCCTTAAGATTGGCTCAACCAGTAATAAGTAAAGTAAAATGACATTACTTACAAGAGAATATTTGGTTGCCATAATAGTCCAGTTCTACTCGGTGATCTTCATTTTCCCAACCAACTGAACGAGGAGAGATGTTTGTTCCTTTAGTCTTTAAAGCACTCACTCACTTCATTCTCCCTCCGAACCCCGGACCTTATAGTGTCATCTTCGTTTCAGGTCAAATGGGAACAACTGGGAGTTATATACGCTCCTGGATCGATCTGGTCATGAGCAGGTGGAAAAGGGAGCTCCAACGACCCGCTTAAAATAGAGAGGCCATTCAAAGTATGCTGCCATGAATGGGCTGTTTGTTTCTAGTCGTCATGGGAGGGAGATAGAATGCTTTACTGAGCACCTTCATGATCTCCGTTTACCTATTTCCGCATCCCCTCCGATCTTCACGATCGAATCCCAACTATAGAAAGGAAGGGCCCGGTCTTCTTTCCGAGGGGAAAAGCTTGGGGGAGGGAGCGGGGCCGGTTGGGTCCCTCGCTTCGACATGACCGGGCATCCATTCCGAGTGGGCATTGTAGCTTTAATATAATAGCGTGTCCCAGCCCACTTGCCAACAGCTTAGATTTAGGCTATCCACTTCCCATAGATTCCTTCCTTACCCATGGCAAGGAAACAAACATGATTTCCTATCCTTTTTGAGTGTTAATTTTCACTTGTCGGAATCACAAATGAACTACGATGTTAGGCTCGATCTTTCTCCGTTGCCCTTACTCTTCCATCAATGGGGGATAGGAACCAATGGGGTAGGCTCAACCTCCACTTTGGTCATTCCAGCTGGGCGTGGAATTTATTTGTACATAATTGATCCAACGAGCGTAAACAATCAGTAGGTCAAGGTGTTTCTCTTTCAGTGTAGCATTGATGTTTGAAAGGCGTTCGACCTTTTCATTAGTCAAGCTCAACCTTAAGATAGGGAGAGGGCTCGACCTGAGCTGGGGAGGTGCAATGCTAATGCATGCTCGAAGCGTTTTGGAACGTAGCGATAGATACCGTATCTAATAGACTCAACTCGTTAATATGTCTCGAGTGATATGTATCAATATTATGTATGTAATAACCCAAAATGGCTTGCTTTAAAGGTCGAGCTTGACTGATTAAAACGAGGGAGAGGGGAAACTAGGTATGGGTAGGACCTTTAGTTTTATTAAACTTATCCCGCTAGTTTGTTAAACCATACATGTATGAATTGAAATCGTTCTGAACCGAGTCTATTATCTACGTATTAACCACAACGCTAGATCAGCGTGCCACGAAAAAGAGGTACGACAACAAACTATATGTTAGTTCGTTAACCCGGTCTAAGACGAGAATGAATTAGGTTGCGAGTGCATTTCAACTCTCTCGACAACATGCATGACAGTTACAGTCTTATTACGCATGTAATAACGAACTATCCTCTCCCTGTCTTAATGAAAAGGTCGAGTGCAATTTGATCTTTAGAGTGGGAGCGTCTACGATACCTCATCCTTTAAATGTGTCGGTCGAGGGACAGGTCGAGATCTAGTTCCGGGCTGAAGATTGATCGAGCTTCCCTATCTATCGGTCAAGTGCTCCAATGGAAAAAAGAAACCCTTGGACTATGACATCGTTTTTTCAGTCCTCTTTCAAGCTTGATGTCGAACGCACTGCACTCGACTTGAAAGGAAAGGCTATCCGAATTGATAGGAAAGGTGCCTTTGAAATGCACTCTAACTATTCCGGCTCGACCTTTCTTTCGACGCCCCTTATTCATTTTTAATTAAGAAATGAATTCTAGGCATATACTTGTTTGGCATATAGAGTGTGGATTTAAGGGCATATAGAGAATAGAGAGCTGCTCCCGCCGTAGCCATACATAGCGATGCCATACAGTGAGTGATCCCAATGGGAATATATTCAACAAGGACTATATAGAGGGGATTCCCGGTGGGGAGGGGGAGCTGAATCTCCCAATTGACAGGGAAAGGAGGCAGATGATTCCATCCACAGGTGGAAATGTGGACGGGGTGAGCCAAATAATGTTTTGTGAATCGACCAGACAACGTTAATATGGACCGACCGGTGAATAGACGACTAATGGATCGACGTGGTGAATAGACACGACTATCTTAATTTTAGGATATGGATCTCTGAAGGAAGTTATGGTGGGGAAAGAGTTTGGAGACGCTATGGCTATAGACTATGGAATAGACCACTCTCTAAGCCATTAGATGAACCTAACCCATGTGGGTGAAGATATTATGAACTGGAGATGGACCTGGTCCAGGGACATGATGAGCCTAAGTTAGCATTCCTAACCCTCTCAACTTAGATCTTCCTTTTCACTCTTACTTTCTAATTAGAATACTTCTATGTTATGTCTTAGTCCACCCAGGTGAAGGTGGATAATTTATACGCCCGAGATAACTAATGGTACGGCTACTGAGATGGCTTTTCCTTGCTAATGGTTCCCAGTGCCAGTTGATTCAGTTGACTCAGTAGTAACAGTAGCAGTTGTTGATTCAGAACCAGTTGATTCAATAATAGTTGAAGCAGGATCACCAGCATCCAAACCAGTTGCATCACCATCAATTGTTGCAGTGGAAGAATCACTAGTAGCATAGGTGGCCGACATAAGCAAGAAAAGAAGCATATATAAAGGCACTTTGTCCCAGTTTATATTCCTGGTGAGATTCAATCCACGGTCTTAGGATCTAGAGGTTCTGGCTCTCGAAATGGAAGGGATACCTCTCTCCCTCCCACCAACTTGACCGGCTCTATCCCACTGCTTTCATTGCTTGTGCCTCCACCTCCTTGACCTCTGTCCTCACCTCTGCTCCCACCCTTGCTTCCCTTTATGTTGTGCCTTCGCTGTTTACTAAACTTATGGACCTAAAGTAAAGACTTCTACCTTTGCTTATTTACTATGCTACTGATTGAATGAATCATAAACTGTGAACTGTTAATCGTAAAGTGTGAATTATAACACATCAACTAGAAACTGTAAAGTGAGACTGCTTTGTTCATTCCCGGAAAACTGCTATCTCATCGACCTCTGGCTTAAAAGGCTTTAGCAAATCAGCTCTACGATCAATCGTGAAGGCATCTGAGCTAGAAACTAAGGCGATTTACTAAGTTACTTCTCCAGATTGATATTGATACCCAATATCTGAACTACTACCATCACTAGCAGCGCGAGTAGTGTACCTTGAATCCGTTGATCCGGTTGACCAAGATATAGTCGCAGCTTACCTTCGCTCATAGCTTTCTCTTTGCATGAGTCCACTAGATTAGACCACCTTAACCGATAGCTTACTACTTCTAGGTCCAAGTTGGTTACGTGGCTTGCTCGTAGCTTGGTTACTTGGGAACTAAGATAGGTGGGGTAGGTTTAGGACCAGAATTATTGTATATAGGGCATGTCGTCATAGCCTTTACAAGTGGTATTCAATAACAAAGCCAGTGGTCTGGTCCACGCTTAAGACATAGTCCTGGCCCACCACAGTTTTCATTTACTAACCCATTTTACCAATAGTGACTAATTACCTACCAATAGGCTACGCCCCTATTGCTAGTCTAGGATCAGACTATTTACTTCACTATTGATGAATGAGCCTTTTTTGTTCTTCCTGAATCGACAACCTTTTCCATCTAATTTTCCTTTTCTATCCTTTACCGATTTGATCCATCAGTTTGAAAGCCTGCAACATCCCTTACGGTTCCAGCTTACCTTCGCCCGGTACCTGAGTCAGAACCAGTGAATGATAAAGAAGCATAGGTAGCAGAGTCAAATATGGAAACATCACCCGCAGTAGATTCTTTTGACCGAGTCCCAGTGGCAGAGTCTTTAGGCACAGATTCAACAGCAAAGGAATAAGCAGCTGATCCGTTTGAAGCATGCAATTCATCAGTCGCAATTGAAGCTACAGTTTCATTCATTGACCCAGCAACTGCTTCCCCATCAATTATAGTTCTAAAGCCAGTCAATTACCGAGTTGTGATTGCATAAGTAGCAAAGCAAGCTAGAGTGAAGGTAGCAGAGACAAAGGTGAGAGCTAGAAAGGTAGGAGTAGAGTGCCTAGTTACAGTTTACCTGGTTGAAGCATCACTAGAAGCCGGTTTGCTGAGTAAAAGCTTCAGTTGATCCACTTGAACCAGCAGATTCACCAGCTTATGTTCCAGTACCTACAACCACCCTTATTTCTGGAACTCCATATGTATCTGCGCCCGCCTCTCCTACCTTTGCTCTAGGTGCTCTTACCCTTGCTTTTGCATCTAGTGCTATGACTGGATCATTTCTTGGTGGATAAAGAACTTAAACTCGAGCTGCTGCCTACACTGGGTATTAAACCGGCTTGGATGCTGCTAATGATGATGATGATGCCCTTATGCTCCTGTCCTCGCCGTTAGGATTGGTTCTCTGCTTGACTATTATAGCTGCATGAGCTTCGGTCGTGGTAATGCCTGAGATGTGGCCTGCTTTGGGATTGGTACGGAGATCCCTGAGGCTTGGATTTCCTGAGATACCGTGAGAAATTGGATGCATCACATACGACTGCGGTGTGGCTTGGGGGATTGGATCGAAAGAGACTTTCTCCCAACTATGCTCCCGTAGGATGATCGGGACTGAAACCTAGGCAATTGGGCCTACCTACCCCTTGATTTATTGACCTCTCATGTGTGAAAGTACGCCCGGCCATAGAGGCATAGGCTTAAGAGGCAGGGGTTGAACCAACGGAGGTTAAGGCAAAGGACACAGGGGCTACATATGGTGGCAGCTTAAGCACCAAAGGAGCAATTGGTAGGGTAAGTGTCTAAGGGTGGGTATAAGAAATCTGTTATAATGGGTCAATATAATGGGTAGAACTCCAACAAGATCTGGAGGCTAGCCACTGGGGCTGGAAGGACAACTCACCTTACTTAGTCAGCTTAGGAGGGAAACACCAACCATTGGTGTCTGCCTGCAGATCCACCGTGAGGCTAGGTCGAGTAGACGTGTGTAAGGCCATATACAACTGACCTAGTCTCAGTCTACATCTCACCCAATAACCACCTATTGGAGGTGCCATACCAACAATACCTTCCTTCCTTAGGCTATTAATCCTCCTAGCCTAGGACGACTAGGTTCCTAATAGGACTTAGTCGTAGCAAAGTGGTTGAAAAGGAATCCATCAAATGAATGACAAATCTCCATCAATCGATCGCCAGGATCA
>SNQJ01S0275519.1:0-11486 GCA_010110895.2 Picea sitchensis | reverse complement strand
GGAAAATACATATTATATTACATCAATCATCAATCAATCAATCCTTTGACATCAAACAATCACTTGACATCAATAAATGACATCAATCAATCAAACCATTGGCATCAATGACAACATGATCCAACAAAGATTGCAAGAAAAAATAACAAGAAAGAAAATCTTTTCTTTTCTTTTTAAATAAAGATCACGAGAAATGACTAGGAACCGCACGTTTCATACATTTGAAAAAGATAAAAAAAAATTCCTCACATCCGTCATAGTTAAGCTAAAGATTTCCAATCACATAAAATAAAAATAAGATGTTCCGCATGCATAAGAGAACTTTAACAGAGTGGACACATGGGAAGATAAAATAAATATAATGATATGTCAATCTCAAATATTTTATACTCAAAACTCAGAGTTACAAATCACAGTCAAAACTGGTCCCAAAATAACTCTCTTGAAAATTTTGAAAATATATATAGTCTATTACAAATCCTTGAAATTCAAAATGTGATTGTCCTTAGGACTAGGATTGGGGCTCCCGCGGACCATAAAGAAAATATAAACAAGAAGTAAGCTTGTATAAGGAGGATGGTGGGCGATAATATAACAACAAGGCTGGAAAAAAGACATGGAAAAGTTATCAGCCTTCGGTTAAACCTTTCTATTCAAAGAAGCATAATAACTGGATGAAAGAAATGATAAAGAAAGAAGGATGTGATAAACATAAACTTAGTATGATGGTCTCTCGTATCTTCACTTGATTGATGTTGTCCTTTTATTGTCTTCAATAACGGTTATAGGAACCATCTCAACTATTTCTTGCCCCACCTTGGTCAATTTGTTGATTGATTTTTTGAACCATTCTTCAATATAGTTTTTCATTGGTGCGATGTTTATCTCATGTTAGATTTTAATGTTGAATAACTCGCCTTCCAAGTCTCTTAAATCAAGATAGATACCATGTAATACTTCCTCAATATATTGATTCTTCAAGGAATAGCCCACTAGACAATTGTCTATGTCATCTTCATTATATTCGAGTATATCATAAAAATTTTCAACTGATAACCCTTTAAATATCTCAACTTGTTCGTCAAATTGTTGCTTTGTTAGGAACATTGAGTTGAGAATTAATTTAGGGTCTTGTACTTCATTAGTACCACCTGCTAGGTCTATCTCTGTGAGCCTCTTGAACAGTTCTTCCCTTTTCAATATGGCTTCGCTGCATGCTTGGACAATATTATTCAAATTTTTAATTTTTTCCTTCCAGCAAGCATTTAGCTAGTTTATTCAACTTGGGGAGGGTATATCCTCCTCTCTTATTCTTAGTTCCATCATGTTAGATACTTTGGTTCCAAAGGGAAATACAACATCAATGTATAAATCTTCTTCGTTCTTCAGATCAACTTGCAAATATTCATGGAAGGCATGCGCCCTCGAGCCAAAATAAACATTATTTTTTGGAACCTCCTATGCCTCTGTTATCAATGCCATTCTTTGCTTAATATTTCTTTCTACATAACTCATGGCTGATGTGAATAGGCTTGAATATTGTTTCAATTTAACAACGGGTGTGGTAGGTTTGACTATTGACAAAGGATTGGAAAGAAGTGGAAGAGGCATTAAGGCATCTTCCAACACCCTGATCCTTTCTTTCAACTTAATGTTTTCTACTTCCGGACCACCAATGGAATCATCAAGAGAATTCTTGGTTTCTCTGTGAATTTTAGAGATTTGGGACGATCGCATATCTTTTAGGTCAACCTATGAACGAGATTTTCCTTTCTTATTTTTCATATCACCTTTTTCTATAATCAATTTCTTAGATTCCTTGTAAAAAACAACACTTTGAAAAGTGACTGACTCTTCTTCGCTGAAGGTCTCATTCTCAACGATCTCTAATGATGAATTTTGTTGGGCCATATTTCTTGCTAATCAATTTTGGGAAACATTTTCTCAATATCTGCCTTGAGCTCTATGTCTTCAAGAGAGAAGTTGTTGATGTCATTTTCTATGAGATGGTCTTCTTCCTCTTGCACAACATTCTTCCTCTTTTTTCTTAAAGGGAGCTTGTGTGAGCTCTCGATTTTTCTCGGCGGGGGGGGGATTCTTATTTCCTCTGCTGCTTGAACTACTGTTGGTAATTTTCCTAGTTGGGTGGACTGTTGGAGCATTGCTTCGGGATGTGGTAATTTTAGGAGTAACAACTGGAGATTGGTCCCTCTTTTCACTGGGGCCCTTTCCTTTTTTCTTGTAAAACTAGTTAGTACTAAGTATCGTTTCCAAGTACTAGGTTGTCACATTCTTCTTCACTCAAAATAGTATGATTGAATGAGTTGTTGAAATCCTACTGACAACATATGCTCCAAAAATGTTTTTTTAGGGTCAAACCCCTTTATCTTTTCAACATATTTCAGATTTACATTATTGAAGTGATTCACAGACTCATCAATTTTGTTTATATTCCTGAATATAAAGTCTCCAATTTTCCACGGAAAGGGGATGAATTTATTTTTCCATTTTTCGTGGAAAAAGTGCAACCATAAATTGATTACCTTGCCACTTCTGTAATAAACAAATTATCAAATACATGGTATGGAAGAAAATATGGATTTTCTTTGGAACAAAAGATCCCGATGAAACTGTGATTTTCCATTTGTCCTATCGTTCCCTTTTTCCCCAAGAATTTATTTTCCTGGTCAGATATCCTGGCGGTATTTTTACCAAACAACATTCCTTTGAAAACTGAAACGAAATCATTGTAAACTTCATAAAGATGCAGAGAATTCTTGTGTCTCCACAATTCTTGATACCATAAGGTAGCTGGATCTATTTCATAGTTAACCCTCTTACATATACTCAATTTTGGAAATTGACATCAAAACAATATTGCAAATACCAAATAGGAATCCATAAATAATTTATTGTCCCTTCTGTAATGCTATAATTGGGAGGAGATTTCAATGGAAATCAATTTTCCCCAGTCGAAGATAGATTTCTATTTAACTGTAAAAAATAAAATATAAAGAATAATGCAAGAAATGGTGGAGGTGCTTTCCTGACATGTCGACCTAGTAAACAACCAAGATATTTCTTGAAAGGGGTTTTTAAAAGATTCAACCTGAATCCCGGTTATGTCTTCTGGAACAACTGTGGGATTCTCCAAGAAATCGGGTAAGAGATATAGGCCATTGTCATGTTTTTTCAGAAAATCTATGTAATCCTCTCCTTTGAAGGAAAGTGTTGGCTCAGGGAGCTTCAACATCTTACGAAACACTTGCGGTGAAAGAGAGAAGGGGGAATGATCTTGGAGTTGTATAATTCCCTGACTCCATACATACTTCTCAACACACCATGAAACAAGTTATTTGCAGTTGAATACCTCAGGGAAACACCCTGTGTGAGAAATTACGGACGCCATATTATGTCTTTCTGTATAGGAGGAGATGAATAATAGGAATATGCTCTGGACCACTGAAATTTCTGGTATTCACAACCAAAAATATTCAAATTATCACTGCAGAACTATTGTCTAGATAATGTTGCCATAGGTTGATGAGAGTGTTCTTTCAAATGGATCATAACTTGAAATAAATAATTTTGGAGAGATAACAATAATATAAACTTTGACAAATCGTGCTTTTATGCAACTTAATGAAAAATCTTCTCGAGCCCTTCTCTTATTAATGACAATCGTTACAGAGCCTCCATGATCATTTATTAGCATTAAACATACTAAATGCATATTAGGAAAAACACGAAGATGGCAGGGATGGACAAGAGCAATTTGAATTTTGGGCCTTTTGTGAACCCTCCAACCCAAGAACCGGTGAACCCGTGGTTGCGAACGATCAAAAATAGGCCAAGTGTTGCACAATGGTTGGTCGGAATTGGATACAGAAGAAATGAAATACTTAAGGTATCGGTACCCGTGACAATTCTGACGGTCATAATGTAGATCATAGGCCTTTGGGTGAAAATTTGAGATCACATAACTTGGGAGATGAAGGCTTGAATCCATGAACCCGCAGTTGCAAAAATGGTTAAGTGTATTATAGCAAGGTGGTCAGTCAGACTCATGACATAGGAATATGGATGGAGATGAAGACCCATGATTCTTCCAACCTGTGAACCCATCAATCCTTGAAACACGACTAAGTATGGTAACTAGAAAGGGAAAAGAGAAGGGAGAAAATAAAAAGGGGGATGAGGGTAGGCATAGAAGAGGGAAAATAAACGGAAAAAATAAGTTGGGAAAATATAAAAGGGAGGGAAATTTCAGAAGAGAGAATTGATCTCAACAAATTAGTCCAACTACCCTTGTGGGTTCTCAAGAATCCATGATTTTTATGACCATGTGCTTCCTTCCATTGGGCTATGGAGTCAAAGGTAAGAATATACAAGTTGACTAAATGAAAATTAAAATTTATGTACATGGAAATGAGAAAGTTTTAGGTGAAGAAACCTTTCAAATGTTTCCCATTGATAAGCATCATTAATCTTTTACCCTTCATGTCTTTGAGCATATAGGAATTAAAACCCATGATGTTTTCGATGATGTATGGTCCAATCCAGAGTGTTTCGAACTTTGTGTGCAACAATGGTTTCTCCTTGGCTTTGTTCCAGGGTAACACTAGTTCTCCCTTATGAAAATTATTTACATTGCATTTTGGTCAAAATATCTTTTGATACTTTGTTGTCTCTGGGAAGTTCTATTTATGGATTTACTTTGTTCTTCCTCCAATTTCAACAACTGGTTGATCCTCCTTTGGATAGGTGATTTGTCTTCTGTATCTTCTATATTAACCACAAACGTCAAAGCATTGAGTTCAAGTCTAATTGGCATTTTTTCTTCTTTCCCATAAACCAATGTATACAGAGACATCCTAGTGTTGTATTTTGGATTCGTTCTTATTTCCCACAACGCATCAGTCAAATTTAAGTGCCAATTCCTTTGGTTCTTGTTAATAGTTTTCTTCAATATCTGAATGAGTGTCTTATTTGTGGATTCTGCAAGACCATTTCCTTGTGGATAATAGTTTTATGATTTCCCCATAATAATTTCATATTCTCCACATAATTCTATAAATTTTGAAGCAATTAAAATTGAACCATTATCAATTATAAATTTGTCTAGGAGTCTGGGACACCGAATCTTGACAAAATGTTATCTTTGAGGAACTTAATTAACTCTTTAGAATCAACCCTTTTTAATACCACTTCGTAAAATAATCTGTAGAGGTAATAATATACATATGTCCCTTGCTTTACTTTGGATTTATTGGCCTGATGACATAAAGTCCCCATTGGAAGAATGGTTTTTCTACAACTATAGGTTGTAACGACATCACAAATCTCTTCATTTTCCCTGAAAATTGTTGGCATGATGCAAACTTCCTTATTGTGGCATATGAGTCTCTAAAAATTGATGGCCAATAAAATCCAACTCTTATTATATTATGGGCGGTGGTCGTAGGTGAAGAATTTCCACCACATATTCCTTCATGGAATTCCCTCATTAGTTCTTGGGATTTGTTTTCATCAACACATCTCAGTAATATACCATCATAGTTCCTTATGAACAATATATATACAATCAATACATATTAATTTGACTCATCTTCAATGTTCTTTTCTCTTTAGGGTTCATGGTGACTGGAAACTTCCCGGACCTCAAGTAGAATACAATGTCTCCATGCCATTCTGAATCAGCCAGTGGTTCTCCTACTGAAATTGAAATCATTCCATCCAAAGAATCAATATTTGCAATGAGCTTACATGAAACTTGTCCTTTGACATGTTTTAAAGGTTTAATTCAATATCATATTCTTGGATCTTCTCCAACCAGTTAGCCCATTTTCCTTCTCCCAATTGTTGATTCAAAAGAATATTCACTAGTGAGGATGGAACATAAGCAACGACATGAGAATTTAGTATGTACGTCTGAAAATTTTCCACCGCTTTCACAAGATTCAAGGCTTGCTTCTCCATTTTTGAATACCTCAATTCCTAACCGTGATTTTTTTTTCTCATGAAACTGATTGGGAGTTCTTCACCCTTGGTATTCCTCTGAGTAAGAACAAATGCAACAATTGATTCTATAGCGAAAAAATAGATGAGTAAGTCCCTTTGAAAATCTAGCCTAATGAGGACTAGAGCTATGGTGATTTCCCTTTTGATATTATTGAAGGCTTCTTGTGTATCCATTGTCCATTCAAACCTTTGTTCCTTTTTCAACAATACATTGATCGGCTTCACAATACTTGCATAGTAAAGAACAAATGTTCCCACAAAGTTGATCTTACCAAAAAATGATTGAACTCCTTTCTTAGATGATGGGGGGTTGAGTTCATTTATATTTTTAACTCTTTCTGGATATATATAAATCCATTCCTTGCACATAATATGACCCAATATTTTGCCTTGAGTTAGAGAGAATAAACATTTCTTTGGATTTAGAAAAACACCATATAATATGCATCTATAAAAAACTTGTCTCAAGTGATGAATGTGATCACCCCTTATTTTTGAATGCACTATCAAGTCATCTTGATAATCTGCCATGAATTTTCCTATCAACCCTTTATAAGCATGATCCATGGCCCTCTGAAATGTGTCTCTTGAATTCTTCAAACCAAAGGGCATCCTAGCATATGCATATGTATCCAAAAGTGTTATGAATGTTGTGTTTTCTCTATCTTCCTCATCAACCAAAACTTGATTACAACCAGAAAAACCATCTAACATGGACATGCAAGCTAATCCTGTGACTTGCTGGAGAAGAAACTCCATGTTAGATAAAGGATAATTATCCTTTATACTGTCTTTGTTAAGATCCCTGAAATATACACACATATGAATCTCCCCGGTCTTCTTTCTTACTATCATAGGGTTTGAAATCCAATCAGAATGCTTGATGGGATATGTTATTCCAGTCTTCTTTAATTTCTCCAATTCAACCTTTACCAGATGTTTTAATTTGGGGTTCATAATCCTTATTTTTTTATTGACTGGATTTGTTTCTTCTCTCAAAGGAATATGTTGGAATATTGTTCTATCATAAGCTTTCAAATCATCATAATTCCATGCGAACACATAAAGATATTCTTTAAACAATGCAACATATTGATCAAACTCCTCAATGGTGCAATCAACTCCCGAATTCACATATTTTGGAGAAATGTCAGTTCCAATATTTATCTTTCTTGTTTCTTGAATCTTTCGTAGTGAAATTTCTTCCAGGAGATTCTTAGCATGATAATATTTTGTAAAAAGGGACTCTGATTGAATACAATACTTTGGGACAACAGACATGTGATTGTCTTCATCATCATCATTCAAAAAGAATTTTTCCAACTGTTCATCATTCTCAAATACTTGTAAATACTCCAAGTTATTAGGTATAGAAGGTCAGAATACCCTTTCTACTTGAAAATATTTTTTTCTTTGGATATCATCAGGGTTTGACAATGAGGCTGCCAAAGCCAATGAATCTACCTTCTGATTCTTGTCCCTTGGAATGAAGGAGATGTTGAAAGAGATGAAATATTTCATTAGTTCGTTAATTCTTTTGAAGTATAATTTGAGTCTTTCCTTCTTGATTTTATACCTTTGGGTGACTTGATTAATTACCAACTTGGAGTCGCCAGTCATAATTAGATGTTCTATCTTCACTTCTTGTGCAAGAATCATTCCCTGGATCAAGGCTTCATATTCTGCCTCATTATTAGCACATGAAAATTCAAGTCTGATAGCATGTGGATGCATAATATTTCCTAGACTTACAAGGACAATTCCAACTCCACTCATGGAGCTTGAACAAGCTCCATCGAATGACATCCTCCAATAACCTTCAAACAGATCCTCTTGATTCTCCATGTCTTGAATTTTCTCCATGCTTTCAATGTGTTCCATATCTAGGACAACATAGTGTCCAATACCAACATCTATATAATCTTCCATTAATTCATTATCCTTCTTTTTGAAAGAGAAGGGTTTCCTGGGTTCATGAGGCACCTTAATAATTTCTCCTTCTTTTCCGGGAAACATCATGCAACTTACATTGTTCATTATATATCCCTCAATCATGGATGAACAGTATCTTCCCAAAACAACTCCATATGCCAGAGAAAGGTCTACCATAATAATATTGAAAACTGTAATAATATGGGAATCCATTATGATCCAAGCATAAAAGTCCTTGATTCTCCATAAGCTGGTGCTTGTCTAGAATCAATTGCATATATACTTTCACCAGTCTTGTAATATTTGTTGTAGTTCATGCCCAATGCCTCCATGATCGCTAGTGGCATAATAGTTTTGGTTGCACTGGTGTCAACTAAACAATTATGAAGTGCAACATCATGATTTTCAATTGAAATATAAAAGAGAGGAATTTGACCTCTCAACTTGGTGGTTGATTTGTTTTGGACTTGTAACAACAACTTCTTCTTTTTAAGATGGATCATCCAACATGTCAAAATGTTTTCCCTTTGTTGGGGAATGTTCACCACTTCTGTAAAAGGAAGATTTATCCTTAATTTACTTAAGTCATCTACAACATTGTATGTCATCTGAGTTGAGTTTTACATCAAGTGTTGCTTCTTACTTCCAATGCTATCCGTCATTTTCTCATTTTCCCTTTTCTCATTTTTTTTCTTTATCTTTTTGGTTTTCCTTTTCAGAATAATTTTTACTCTTGGATCTATTTACAAATCCTCTTGTCTGGGCGACATTTTCTTGTGAGTTGGGTTCATTGTCTCCTTCTTCAAATATATACATGGACGTCTCGCATATATCCATCTGTACAATTTTGTGACTTTCATCAGGTGAATAATAGTTCTCTTACTCAACCATTTTATCATCATATACATCATCCATAATAGCTGCATTGGGGGTTGGCTTCTTGGGAACCCTTGGTATTTTCGGATTATCCATGTTTTCAAACCTCACTCTGTTTTCTTGGGGAGGGTTACTTCTTTTCTTTGGGACCATCATTCTCGGATTTGCTACATAATTACCCCTCCTTCTTAGTCTGGTTATCTCATTCTTCATTTTCTTGATAGTTCTATTCATTTGTGAAATTTCAATTCTTTGCTTGGTTTCTTGTGCCACAACAGGGTCTACCTTCACATTTGGTATGGTAATTCCCTTGAAAAATCCTCCTCCAATTGTTTGATTTTGGGTCAGTCGTGGCTTGAATTCTTTGTTTTTTCTTGAACTAGAGTTTCCTTTATTATCAACACTTAATCCTCCCAGCCTTTGTACTTTTCCTAGTATAATTTCAGGGTTGGCACCTGTTTCAATCATAATTTCTTCCATCTTAGTGGATTTAATCATTTCTTCCTCCAAGGTATCCATCTGGGATGTTCTGATAGTATATTTCACATTTGGGGGCATCAAATTCTTATAACAACCAAGTATGAATGGGTCATTAGGTCTTTTATCTTATGGAATCTTACTCAAGGTTTTATTGAACCTGGGATTAAAATTTTGTATTCTTTCATTCTTCCTCAAACCAATTTGGGTGAAATCAGTGAGAAGGGTATGATAATTAATTGGAGGGGTGAACATAGTCAAAAAAATGGCTTCAAGGTCATTAAATGAGCCAATTGACCTATTGGGCAATGTCGTATACCATTCATAATCTCTTCCTGATAAGGTTTGAAGAAATAACCTTACCATCACATCTTCGTACTCAACATGATGAAAATCACAAACATCAAGAAATAGATTAAGATGTCTCTTGGCATCGATTGTTCCATATTCGAAAAATTCCTTCAAGGTACCCTTAGGGAGAACATGGTGTTTATGTTTCTCACCTAGAATATTTAAAGGGGAATCTCTTATTCTTCTTCGATTTTCTTGATCTCTTGCAACACCTATTCCACCTCCTTGTCTCTCTTCTTGAGGTTCTTCTCGTGGTTGTTCATTCCTTTTTGCCATATCTGGAGAGGTTCCAAGGATTATGATTTCCACTTCTTAGAATATGGAGTTGCTTTCTTTTACTTCTGGTAATGGGTCCCTTGTATTCATCCAATTTCAATATCGACCTTGTCCTTGTGATGCTCTAGCTAGCCTTTGGTTTCTTTGGTCTTGTCGCTCGTCTCTCCTCTGTCTCTGGAGGATTTCTCTTTCTTCTTCTCTAGATAATATCTGCCAGGAACTTTCTAATTATTCTCGGGTCTCGACTGACATTATTACCAGATTGTATAGCTGATGTAAGATGCTTCGTTGATTGTTACATACAATTTTCAGGTGGGGATGATTAGTTTGGGGAAAAGTCATGTATTTTTCAAAAAAATGCTAGATGAGATTTAAAATTTCAATTCATTCCCCAGTATGGTCACAAAAAATGTCGACGCTTGAATCCATTAGGACCGAAATGAAAACCTCACGAGGATACAAATCCCCATGCGTTTTTATAGAGGTGGTGTTAGCGATATTTCTTGTAGAGGGGATTAGATAGCAAAAGAAGGGGTTAAAAACCCATTTGTCCTAAGTTTTGGGCGATAATGCGCCCATGGTAAGCAACGAGCAAGTCCGAGCGGTCCAGATTCGCGCGCCCGGATCAACGGCACACGTTGGATTCTGGACCCCCCTTGCCTTTCTACCTTTAAGCAGGGGGGTCAGGAATCGGGGGCGCACCTCTCCGACGGCCCAGATCATCGTGCCCGGATCAACGACGATGAAGATCATTCCGGACCCACCCCGCCTTTCTACCTTTAAGTGGAGGGGGGGGTCCGGAATCCCGTATGCAGCTTCCCGACGGCCACGATCGAGGCGCCCCAGATCAATGGTGCTCGTGCAACCCCGCCCTTCTCAGCTGCCCTGTGCTTAACCAGCGTGGGCCCTCGTCCCGTCATTTCATCCTCCCTTCCGCCTTTCCCCTGCTGCTGTGTGTCATCCATTCACCCCTCCTCTTTGGTCCGCGTGGTCTTCCCTTCTTCTCATCATCCACTCACTGCTTGCCACGTATCCCGTTCCTTTCCACGTCAGCCTCTCACCCAAAGGCAAATTCATTCCTCCCGTCTTCCCCCTCCCCTTCTTTCCGTCTGATGTCTTCCGCCATGAATCGTCCTCCGTCATCCTCTTCTCATCTCGTCACTTCTTCCACGCCCTTATAACCCGACACCACCATTCCTGTCATGCGCCTCATCCTCCGCGCTGGCCTCCATGCCTGTCCCTCAAGCTATTCAGTTATTCCAGGTGGCAGCGCGAGAAGTCGTCCATATCCCGAAGTGCTGAGTTGGCTGGGCTGTTCTCAATCCCAAGAAGCAGTTATTGAAGCGGTTGGTGGTGGTTAGACATCGTCTCCGCCATAATGGGGATGTCCTGCAATGAATTAAAGGCACATCGATTCGCCGATGTAACTGTCAGAAGATCTATCGCGTCTGCCACAAGTTGCACGATTATTCAAAGATTGCGGCTGCAGAGTGTCAGAAGCCATGCAGACGCAAAGCTTTCAATGCATTTTCTTGGTTCCGCTGCTGTTGTTG
>SNQJ01S0275518.1:0-11466 GCA_010110895.2 Picea sitchensis | reverse complement strand
AGTTGTGAAATTTTTAGTAAACTAAGGAGACATAGTGAAGTATTACTCGTAAAAATTTAAAATATTTATGAGATATAGATTTTGGAACTTAGGGTTTGTGACATGTCCTAAAATAAGTTTCAAACTAGTCATTATGGAATTTTGACTATAATTTTTTTTGAGTAAATGTTTAGTGTGGAATTTTTAAGATCCTCATATCAAAAGTACTTTTGATAAAACTTTTAGGTTTCATATCATTATTGGTAAATTCCACAAACTTTTAGGAATATAAAAATACCCTAAATTTCACAACGTACTATTATGTAACTTTGTGGAATTTAGGGTATTTTTATATTCCTAAATTCACTTTCAAACTAGTCATCTTTAGAATTTTTCTATAACTTTTTTTTAGTTGAAATTTAATCAATATCAAATGAGTGTGATTGATTTTGATTCCCATTTTTCAAAGCCACAATAGTGAAGTCTCTTCTTATTATTGAAACAAGAAGCATTTGATGTATCATTCAATTCACATTTACATTTAAACAATGGGATACTTTTTGCATTGCTTTTCGGATATCGGAAATTATTTCTTTACAAAATAGCACTTAATTGGATTATTGTTGAAAAAAAATAATGTGAATTTTTTGCATTCTTATGTTTCGTAGTGAAATAAATAACCTCTTCTCCCTCCCGTAAATAGAAGTTCATTAAAAGAAAAAAGTTTGCATATCATTCTTTTACTTCTTTGGGATTCAAGTTACAACATCATTAGTTTCACTCTCATTCACCTTTGTGCAAATAAGAACCACTAAAATCAATGCTAATTAAAACCAATCTAGAAACTTTTTTCCTTTTAAGAACTTTTACACCAACAATAGACTAGGACTAGCGCTTTGGAATAGGCTGTTAGAATAACTCTCCAAATAATTCAAGACAAACTTAAAATATTGCGATGGAGAGAGTAAATCTAATTTTCGTATAAGCATAGCTAATATCCCCCTCTCACACAGGGGTTACACACGAGCTCGTTTTCGGGAGAGAAACAAATATTATACCTCTCAGGCTTAAAAGTTCGTAGAAGTCAGATCGTATATTGGGGGTTCTTATTGATGTTTAATTTTCTTCATTTGGTCTCAGAGCTTCATGAATTCCGAATCAGTTCAGGTTCCTCTGCAATTTTACCGGTCCACTTGTCCTCAATTCTCTTGAAGGATTTTGGACTTGATATCCTGCCCATATGCTCGGAATCGAATTTCGACTATACCTGCCCAGAGGCTGACTGTGAGATGGTGTCCTTAGTATCTATAATATTTAGGGTCCTTACACAAGGTGATGGTGAAGGGAATTCTTTGTTGTACATGGAACCAACGTTGGTCAAACTCACTTGGGCTCTTTGGAGGGTAACCCACGGGTCAAACTGTGAGGAAACTTGCACCAAGGTTTAATTTCGTTAGGCAGGTCACTAACGTAATTGTTCCACCCAGTCACATCCTATCCCCTTCTCACTCTGATTACCCGATGTTGGATTTCATCACCAACTAGTATGTTCATTGAGAGAAGGCATTGTTTGTTTGTTGATTTTTCTAGATTTTTAGTGAGTGTTGTTTGTTTACTTGATTGTATTTTCAAAATTGATATTGTATATGATAAAGGTATTCGTAGATCACGTAGGATGCAAGGTTTTCCTCTAGAAGGCTACGAACCCTTGCCTCTTAACTCACCCGACGACATTTATTGTGAAGAGGTTGACAACCATTCAGACACTGGCAGTGTTGCTACTCCTTTGTTAACAAATCCTTAAATAACTTACGTCGATTCAAGACCTATTTAATATGAGTTGTAAGTCATGAATATTAGTTTTGATGTCTTTCCCAACTTATATATCAAGAAAATGGAGTTTTGTAGCATGTATGGACTCGTGACATAATTTTTGAGGTGTTGAAGCTTTGGAAAAAAATAGGTTGATATAGGAAGGTCTGTAGCGCTGGCTCTGATTAATTATTTTTAACTTGATTTGTAAAAGAATTAGCACACAACATAAGTTTTTTTCTTGTAACTTTGGATGCTCATCTGGGTTAAGTATGGAATTTGGTTGAGCCAAGGCCACAGTTTTTTTTTTTTATTTTTTCTCCTTAGATGTAATGACCGACTTGAAGTTTTGGAGAGATAAAACTTATCCTCTATTGAGGAAGAGTTAAGTAGTGCATGTTATCACAGTAGCTGCGAGGAATAACAGTCTGACTAATTTGAGCTATGGGAAGGCTTCCAGTTGTAAGGAAGGTTCGAATAGTCTCCTAGAAGTTATTTGGACATAGGGGGACATGTGTTCCATCTGAGATCAAAATTATGACATGTTTCAAGACACATTTATCACAATGAAGCCAAGATCTTAATAATAAGTTTTATTAAGTTTTTTTTGTTGGAATATTTTGTAAGACTCCTAAAAGAAGGAGGATGCAATGTATCTCCTTGGTTTTGATCTCCTTAGGGTAGATAAATATATTTAACTATAAATTGAAGGATTTTGGGAAGGGAAGGGAGTTAGATTCATGATCAAGAGGAAGGCACAAGGCAGTTTAGTTGCTCATTTGTAAGTCTCAGGGCATGTTTTTAATGACATTTTATGCCATTAAAGATTCATGAGAGTTATTATCACACTCTATTCTTTGTGTCCCATTTTGGTATGTGTATTTATTAGATATGTAGCGAGGTTTTGAGCATCATGATTTACCATTGATCGATGGATTCATGAACAACAAAGGATCTATTGTAGCTTTCCAATTCGTGTTATTCATTGTTTGGAAAATCTTTTATGTCATTGCAGAGAAGGATCTATGTATAATGGATTTTCTTCCCTTTTTTCATATTCACTATTTCCTACTCATCATTATATACCCTTTTGTCCAATATAAAGTTTGATTTCCTTTGATATATAGGATGTTATGACTCCATGCCCAATGGAATGCCTCAACAGACATTTTTCCACCCTCTCCCTTTCTTTAGGAGTCTTGTTAGTCCACCTAAATCAGAGCCAATTTAATCCCATTTTATATTCACAGTGGGTATTGGGCTTACACTTACAATGAGTCTAAGTGTGACTCTCAGTACTAACAATACCCTTCCTATTAGCCATATTTACAAGCTCCTCGAAGATCCACTTCTAATTCGTTTGGACTCCTCAGGTAACATTATAGTAGAACAAGATTACCCTCTCTTTCCATCAAGGCCATATAGTGAGAAAAATATGGAATCCACACAATCGGATATTAATGACGAGTACATGACTCATGTTCTTTCCAATGACATGGTTAATCGCAACAAAATACTGTTCATTCCATATGGATAACTACATCATGACGTGACCTTTACAAAAAATTAAATTTTAGCCGACTGCCTTTTGACCCTACTATTACTGCTTTCTGTCTTAGGAGTAGGATCGTCAAGTCATCATATTGGCTATTCCATCGAATGAGTAGTAAATCCTACTAAGATGTGAGTACTAGTTCAAAGTACCACCAAAATCATTTTTTCTAGCCATATGCAAGGTACCTTGAGAATTACTCCTTCTATAACTCTTGAACCCACAGCTCCTCATATTTCATAGAACATTGTTTGGACACATGTGCATCATGGTATTGATAACCCTACCATGCACATAGAATCAACTGTAGGACAAATAATGATTAGGAGGAAACCATCATTTGATAGACCTATCCCTCTTGGGGGACAACCTCCCTTACACATACTTGGCGGGGAGGAGCCCTTTTTTGTTGGTCAGGCAGGTTGTTGCCCAATCAATGTGGTAGGGGAATTTTAATGACTAACTCCTTTGGAAATCCTCCACAATCTCGGGGACCATCCCAAGGAGGAAATTTTCATCAACCATATTAGGGAGTGAGCATCCCTTTTTTGTTTTGGTTCGGACCACCTTTTCCCCACCTTGACTGACAGGGGTTTGTAGATCCGAACTCTCTCCTCTTCTTCTTAATTCTTTTCTTGATCTTCACAACATATCTATACTTGCACCTAATGATGGATATGGAAACTCCTTTTATGTTTGAATATATCCATGCAAAAAGATGTAGTATTTGAGCATCGGATGTCGTTCAAAGTATTTGATACCAATTTGGTGCCACAGGGCATTAAAAATAATAGTGAAATATGTTCTTATGGAGCACTTGGTCCATATTATTGTCTTGGTCCTCATTAGCTAGCAGGGCTAGTACTGTATTTAATGGCATCCATAAGGAATCCCGTAGCCAAGGGGGTGAATGCAAATGTACAGATTCCCTCTACATACCTCTTTGGTAGAGTAATTACCACAGCAATCCTCCAACATTAGGGGACAGCCTTGGAAGAGGGAAGGAAATAAATATTTTTCATTGTTGGAAAAATTGTGGACTGAGAAATACCCTTCGAGTAGATTAAACTATTTATCTCCAGCATCTCCATCTATCAATCCTTCAAATAGTATGGAAAGAGTCAAAGGTTAGCAGCGCAGCAGAAGGGATTTTCCTTTGGTGCTTGATAATGAATATTATTGTCACAGTATGCATCCCAAAGGATAGTAGGATTTTCCATCATTTAGTTTATTTGTCGGACAAAGGGATTCCCTCGAGAGCGTTTAGATGATTTCCTTCTCCATCATATTTATTTCCATCCCAGCCCGGGTTGCTTTTGGAAACCAGTATCAGATCTTGAAGAGTTGGACTTGTTGAATCAACTTCTTGTACCGGTTATGGGGACATGAACAAAGAGAAAAAAGTAGAAATCATATCATTGTGACACCAATGATCCAGATCTATAAGGAGGAATAGAATGAATAATAAATGAATAATAATGGCATAGATAAAAGAATAAGAAATAGCGGATATCAGAGTGACTATAAATTATATTGAATAAATAAGATAGGTTGAAACTGTAAAACTACAGAATTGAACAACTTGCTTGAATGGTGGTAGCTATCTCTCGGAAGAGATGTGGTTTCCCTATGCACACCTATATGAGTAGAATAATTACAATGAGGTTGGAGATCTGGATCGCGGAGTAATATCTGCAAATTGGGTATGTATTTAACCTATTTGGAGGGAACAATTAGTTGGATGAGAAAGATAGGCTGTAGTGGCACTCTCAGCTCTGAGTTAAGATACATGGCGACCACTCATCCATAATGAGGGAAGCAATATAGTTACAGAGATTATGTTCAGGTATAAGGTTGGTACAAAAAGCAGTGAGAATAGATTGTATTGGTAGAAGCAATATTCACGGCAAAGAACCTAGCTTATCATTAAGAGACAAAGCATATTGATGTTGATTATCTTTGTAGAGACATGGTTGAGAAAGAGAAGGTATTCTTTGGAAAAGTCGACACTTCAGAGTGTGTTACTGATTCATTAACAAAGTCATGAAACCTGAGAGAAGTTCTCAGTGTAAGAGGAAACAATGGGCATTGGCCCCTGGATTGTTGACTATATATAATCCCCTAGACCCATGGATGCAAAGAAACAACAAGTGGGAGAATGTTAGGTATGTGGTATATTCTTTGCATGTGTGTGTGTAGGCGCGTCAGATATGAAAATTGTGTTTGATGATCCCTCATAGTAGTGTTTTTTTTTGTGTCATGTGCATTGGTAACTTTCCTAGGGGGGTCAGGTATTCCCCATAACTATCAGTAGCATTTGTAGCAGTGAGTAGAACAGCCGGTATTAAAATTATTTTAATGGTTTTAAGCTATTTTGTACAGCATGTTATTAGAATTAATCCCTGATTAAAGGGATTAGTGTTTGGTATCACAAAACAATAAAAACATTGTATATATTATATATGAGTGAATGAGTGATATTGATATAATAGATAGAAGGATTTTTCAGTAGAGGAGTTTTCACAATTATAAAATCTATGTGTCTTGTATTGTATAGACCATTGATTAATTTTTTTTTCTTAGAATCTATATGAATTGCTTTACTTCCTTAGGTTTAAAACTTACAATGCCATGGAAAACAAAACCCATATTCCTTCAACTGGAATTAGCTAGAATTAGAAAACATGAGTTTTAAACGCCGTATTGTCTAAACCACCAAAGGGGAGATAAAGCAGTTACACCAAAGGACACTAAAAATTTGGTAAGATAAACGCCCATTTGTTTTTACAGGGTATCCACCCCTCAAAACCCTAATGCATAGACCACAATCGATAGTCTATACCAACATTATCCACTTATTTATTTTTTTTTTTCCTTATAGAGGGTGGTAGAAGTTCATGATCCAGCAATCTAGGGAATTCCATTGATTCTATGCGGGGATGGTTATGGGTGCTCACGTTTCTTTTGTGAATGTAGGCATTTCTTTAGAAATTGTCGGGCCTTCATATTATCGCATTGTTCTCTTTAGTGTTTTGCTTAGCAGTCACCTTTCTCTATTCAACCATGTTTATGAAAAATTTACATTGGACATATATTATTTGTCCTAGAATGATAATTTCCTCGCCAATAATATTTCATTATTATTGTCGGAAACTATCCTTACAAATTGTTAGCACCAATCCAATGCTTGAAACAAATCTCTCTAACTTCCATACTCCTTCCTTGCTTGCATGATATATTTGCATGTATTTAGATTTTGTGGTTGAGGTGCCACTATCTTTTCTCATCCAATTGAGATTTCTCAAATAGTTTAAACACACATACTCCACTTGTAGATATTTTTATGATCCATATCTCCATTCTGAGTCCAGCATCAATGGAAATCCATCTAAGTCCAGTATGCTTTGTTCAATCCTTGAGTCTTCCTGGTAACAGGTGCATATTAGTAGTACCAGTACAAAACATGAAACCTTCTTTATTTTCTACTGATATACATCTCTAGTTTTGACATATGCTTTCTCAAAGTTCACTTTGCATGTATGTAATGTTTGATCTAGCAAAAAACCATTTCATAAATCATTCTACCAATTGTGCTTACAAGGCTTGTGGGACATGTCCTGGCTTCCTCTTCATATGCCTTGACACTAATCTACGAATAAATGTACACCTATAGGAACAATGACGTTGAGAGGTTTACATTCTTTCATATCAGAACGTTTACAATATTGATTCAACATGTTTTCTTTAGTTAAACAAGATTTTTCCTAGTTTCTTGATTTCTTTTTAATTTCCATGCCCAAAATAAAATATATCCAAATTCAGGGCTGAAGTGAGTTTTCACATCCTAGATAGTTTTATTGTTATTTATGATGAGTAACATATCGTCCACATACAAGAACAAATAAAATAATACAATGACCCTGTGGTACCTTAAATGTATATAGTGATTGGATTTTCTTCTTATGAATCCAAGTCCCAATATAGAATGAAACTGTAGCCTCCATGGGAAATTCTTTCTTTTTACTTAAAAAGCTGAAAATACTTCTAAGATTTGATTCATGTATATTTATTCTTCTAAGTCCCCATGTATAGGAATGATGTCTTCGCGTCCATATCTTGTACTTCAAAATCAAAGTAGTAGAAACAAATAATAAAAAATTAATAGAGGGATAGCAGGTAAGAGGAGAAAAAATTTCAACAAAGTAAATTCCCTCTACCTAAGGGGAATAACCTTTTATTACTAATCCATCTTTGTATTTCTCCTCTAATCCTTCTTCATTCAACCATTAGTTAAACATCCATTTTATTTCCAATGGCATTTCTTCCAATTAACAAATACAGTAGTTCCCAAGCCGTATTATTGTCCTAGGATATCATTTCATGGACCATGGACTTTTTCAAAGTTTTTCCATCATCTAAATCCACTACATTCCTAATAGTTATAGGACCATCATGAGTAATAATCAAATACAAATTTAAATGGAAATCGAGGTGGAGTATACCTTTTTTATTTAGTTCTTTCCCAAGTCGATCTCCTCAATGCCAGTATTGAGGCTCTTCTTATTCCAATTCCTAAAGCGTTTATGGAATTTTAATTCATTATACTTCATTATGTATTTACCACTTCATTGTCCTATCCCTTCACCAGCGTCCAGACCGATACCAGCCACTCAGCATGTTATGTCCTGAAACAGTAATCTCTCTGTTTTATTACCTTACATTAAACCCGGGAACCTTACTAATCCGACATCTCCCACTGCACTACCTCTCCTCGCAAAAGTTTCCAATTTCTCTCAATATCCCTAAGGATACAACCCTCTCAATCCCTTGCTCCATCCATAAATCTCATTCATGACACATCATCACCAAATGATCCATCATATTGACCAGTTAGCCAAGACACTGTGGACATCCTCCTGATTGCCTCTTCACCGTTCCCTCACTTGAGGCTGCAATTAAATATCTATCCCTTACCCCAGTTGCCACTCGGTTTCCTGTGGATCTGTCGTAAAAGGCCGGAGGTCACTTATAAATGAATTACCACTCTGACCACTTTGAGACCCTATCAACAGCCATATTTAATTACAACTACTACTCCAAAGAATTCCACCTCCTCATGCATGATTTGGAGAAGTGGAACCCTTACAATAGGGCCATAGACTCTTCGACTTAGTTCTTACCTTTCGAGGTTTTTCTTGGATTTTAGGGATGTTCCTTGCAAGTAACACTAAATCATGCCAAGCAACATCATGTTTCATGTTTGGTTGGTAAAATGATAATCGAATACATATATGAGAAGTGGATGACAATTATGGTGGTGGAAGGAGGTACGCTTCAATACAAATAGGGGGGGGAATTGGGCCACTAGGAAGTGGATCCCCCTTTCTTAGCCAACTAGTAGAAACTTCTATTGTAACTTGATCTCACTAGTCCAATAAGCAAGGTGTTCTAAAAGAATGTACTATATTAATTTTAGATGTAGTGGCGTAAAGTGAGTCCTTGTAAAGCGTTAAAGCTAGTCTAAGTAGAAATGGCAATGTCTAAAATAATGAGTAGTGAGGTTGTATTAAAATTTAAAATGGCATACAATTACCATTGTATGAAGTCTCTTTGATTGATTAAAAGGAGACATAGTCCTCTAATTTGAATGATGATTTTTTTGTACTCATCCTCTTTATTACTGTGTATGTAAATTTTTTATTTTTTGTTTTATTGTGATTATTGAAAGAGTGTGCACTAAAGGTCATGTATATTTTGCTATGCCTAGGTAATTAATGCGCCCTCTCAGTTTGTTGGAAGCATGAATGTGAAGTTAGGGCATCAGTTTAAAGGAGGACTAGATGGATAATTCTATGCACATCTCTCCTTCTACTCGGAAAAGGCGTCTCTCGCTCAAAAGGTGTTGCATCCTCTCCTTGAATCAATTGGCCCTTCAATTAGTTGAGTGTTGCGCCCTCCATAAAAAATTCCCCTTACTTTATTAGCATACTCTCTCACCCACACCATGTTTACTTATAGTTTCTTGTGATATCATAAGCATTTGTATCCTAACATTGGAATCACAACATAAGATCCTTGGGTTTTTCTCAGTCAAGTGAGTCATTTTGGCATTTATCTATATTTTTTAAATTTCTAATTGTAAAATTTTAGGAAACTAAAGAGACATATTGAAGTACTATGATAAAATTTAAAATATTTATGAGATATAACTTTTGGATGTTAGGGTTTGTAACATGTTCTAAAATAAGTTTCAAACTAGTCATATTGAATTGCTTCTCTTTTCACCTAAATTTGATTATATGAAATTTTTGGTATCCTCATATGAAAAGTAGTTTTGGCATTATATCATTATAGTTTGTATTCAGTTTCAAAATAGTCATATTTTGAGTTTTTCTATAACTTTTTTTTTGAGTTGAAATTTAATCAATCTCAAATGATTCATCTTGGGAATCTTTCTATAAAATTTTTGGGTTTGGGTGATTTTTTAGACTGTGAAATTTTCAAGAGTCCAAGGGTAGAAATCAAGGTACCTATGTCATAAATTTTGGGTTAGCATTTTCATAGTAGCACTTAGAATATGATTTTTTTTCATATTTGTGTCAATGAATCCACATTCAATAAAATTGATTTTATTGAAACATAATGGTCATATAGTTATTATGGGTCGAATTTTTAGAGATCATATTAGAAAGGTGGATGTAGTGGAGTTGTTTTGCAGTCTCTCTCTGAGTAAGACAATTATTAAAGTTTTTGGAAGGTTACCCATAGGTTTCCTTGGCTGACTAAATTTTTGAGGGCCATGCACCGTGGAGCATTTGCAGTGAGAACCATGTCAAAGTAATAGGGAAGGAGTTTCATGCACAGGGGCTGAGTGGTTTGGGAGATGCATTAAGTGGACCAAGAGATGGTGCTCATATGGGATATGCTAATTTAAAGGTGGAATTGAAGCCTTGGTCGGATATGTGATTGAGGATGATTCCAGAGCCATTCCAGATAGAAGCGTGGGAATTATGTTGGAAGATGTGATTACCCTGTTGGACCGTTATTGAGGCTTTAAGTTGAGGTTGTAATTTGAGGTTTTTAGTTAGACCTCAATTAATAATCAGTGGTCATACCCTAACATTGAGTGGACATGAAGGAGTAAAAGAAAAAATATGATACCCTATTGGACCATTATTCATAACATATTGATGTTGTAAGTTTAGTGTTTCGAGTTAGACCTCAATTAATAATCAATGGTCATACCTAACATTAGTGGACATGAAGGTAAACATGAAATAAATCTCATATAATGGTTGAGGATGATAAATATGATTGATTTGAATCATTAGTCAACAAATATTTATTTTCACGGTGAAGCTTCTAAGTGGTGGAATAGCTTTGATGAAGATACTAAACTCTAGTGTACATGAGAAAAAATTCAAAAACTTGTCTCAAATAAATGTATTACCCATAAAAAAGTGGGGGCAATGGATAGAATCCAATATGAGTTAAATAAAGAAAACAAGAGATAGAGAAGAAGAGATATGCATTATCTAAGATACTAGACCTTAATAAAGAACTCATAAAGGAGGTTCAAAAACTAAAACAATGAAAGAGTAGCAAAGGGAAGTGGGAAAATGACTAGTCAAAGGAATAATTGAAAAATAAAAATAAAGAAATACTTAGATAAAGAAAACATAAAAGAAAACTAACAAGAGATTGAAAAAAGAAAGAAGTATGGTCAGAATCAAAAGATTTCAAAGGAAAGTTATGAGAAGGTTGAGCAATTCCTAAATATTGATAATATAACATTAGAAATCCAATTCATAATAGAAAAAGGACATCCGGGTCACATTGTCTTCAAACAACGAAATAATACAAGATTCAAGAAGGTCACCAAAAGATAATTGAAGAAGTTTAAATCCTTATAGAGGATATACATATAAAATATGATGGTATTATCTCCATGGCTAGAGTAACGAAAGAATAAACAAAGAGAATAGAGGATGTCATTAGCTTTGAAAAGAAGACAAATGAAATGGGGGTGTAGGGAGAAGGAAACCATCAAATGTGAAACCATATGGACACACTATTACCATGAGAGATTTTAAGAATAACAAGAGGATCAATATCAACATTAT